>JAZFAU010000610.1:72500-73830 GCA_037178615.1 Dione vanillae | reverse complement strand
AAAACTAAAAAAACTAAACAAAAATTTAAAAAAAAATAATAAACTCGTAATAAACAATGAACCCACTACCAACGGGCGAGATCAGAAATCAAGTAAACAAATAACTCAACTAAAATATTAAAAAAATAATAAACTCGTAATAAACAATGAATCCACAACAACTGGCGAGATAAGAAACCAGTTACGGTCAAGTTCAGGGACGCGTCGAGTCGGCGATCTACATATATCGCAATATAACAAAATAATATGATATACAATATGACTACAATTAAGGCTTAAGCTTCATTTAAATAAAAATAAAAAAAAAGGGTAACAATAAAAGTGTAGGGATAATATTTTAAAGTAAGTTAGTTTTTTAAGGAAATTATATTAAAATATTTTAACTAACTTCAATTATAATTTAAAACGGGATAGGTAATAACGTATAGGCGTAATATTATAAAATATATGTAACCATATTATGTGTACTTATTATATTTTATATTTAATATATAAAATTATATTCAATATTTATTTATATATTTTACACATTATACATTCACCCTACACAATTATATATTCAATATTATATGTATAAAAATTTCATATAACATTATTTTTTAAACAACTCGATGCGAACACGTTTTAAAAGGTTAGGAAATCAAATTATATTGTAATTATGCGTTAGGTACCAAATTAAGAGCCAAAATACCAAAACGGGAGAATAACACTGTAATCAAAGGGACTCAGGGGCATGAAACTACGCTATAATCAGGGGGACTCAGAGGGATTAAACTACGCTCTGCTACCAGAAAATGTATATAGTATATAGTGAATATAATGAACTGCGTTCTGCTACGAAAAAATATATATTGAATAGTGGGTAGGGGTCAGTAATTGTGGAAGCGTGCTGAGGGGTAGCTTATTTGTTAATTATTTACCTTATAGTCGGTCTTAGGATAATAGAAATTGTACAGTACCTTATCTTCATAATTCACAACACAAACACTGATTGTTCACGGCCGCCATGGAATGTTTCACATTAGTCTTCTTCACTTAGGGTTACTTGCACTATTATCTTTTGTAGGTTTGTCTTTGTCAGGTTCAATATCAAGAGGGAATACACAAAAGGGAAATCAAATAAGGCTGAGGGAAAATCACACCGCTAACTAATATATCGACTCAGGAAGGACGTGCGCTCGCGTCGGCCGTCTCACGTGCCCCTTTTACTACTTCTCGACAACTACTACACTACTACTGACTGACCGCTCGCGCAGGGTGTTCGCACAAGACTCTAAACTAGTCGGGGTTGCCATATATGAACAAACACGTATATAAGGAACATTTTACT
>JAZFAU010000610.1:0-67500 GCA_037178615.1 Dione vanillae | reverse complement strand
CCACGGGAAACCACTAAAGGAATATTACCTATGCCACGTACAGGGGCACAGGAGGGGGAGATGGTCAAATTGAGGTAATTAACAACAAGATCGGTTGTAATGAGGCAACCCTGGGCACCGGTATCACATAAGGCACGCGCTTCAATAAAATAACCACTAGCAGTTTTAACGTGTAATTTAACAGTAGGCAATAATATAAGGGAATTGGGTGAGATATTAAGGCAAGGGGAAGGGGGAGTAATACAAGTATCTAGCTATGTGGGTCTATCTTCTCTATTATAGGAATTATCACGATATCTTATAATATTTTCAACCTGTCTATTATTTTCAACCTGTCTAGGTTGGGGCGGAGCATTTTCTCTGGGGGGAGAAGCTCTCTGGGAATGTCGTTGGGGGGAGCGCTGGAGTTGCGAAGGGGAATATTTCTTATGCTGGCCCCCGCCCATATGGGGACCGCGGGTAGAAGCAGGACGGGTACGCGGATAATTGCGTCTATCAAATTTGGAATTATAATTATAATTGCGATTGGATGAGGTGGGATACATTGGGTTACGGGAATCATTAAAACATAGCATAGTGTGATGGGAAGAGCGACCGCAGGTTGAACATTTGTAGTCCCGCTTGCACATAAGAATTGAATGTTTGTCCAAACACCTATAACATAACCGGGAATGTTTTACAAATCCCGATCTTTCTCTAGGATTCATAGCTCTAAATTCGGGACATTCACGGAGATAATGGGAAGAGGAAGCACACAGGTAACATTTTTTACTATTATTTATTACAGGTAACATTTTTTGTCTATTATTTAATATAGGGGAGGGAGGAGCCGCAAAGTAAGTATGTTTAGGTACAGTACTTTTAAATTTCGTCAGGTTAGAATCTACAAGGGAGGTGTTGCCAACGTTGTCATGGTGACGACATTCGTCTTCCAAAAAGGTAATAAGATTTTTAAAGGTAGGTAATTCATCAGCGTCACCGCCATAACAACGCTCAAAACGGGATTTCAAATCAGAGGGAAGCTTAGTCAAACATATATGTACTAACATATAAGACCATGAGGAGACGGGTAACTCTAAACGTTCTAAACAGCGATAGGCAGTTAACAAGGGGTTCAAAAAGGCCGCGCGCAAACCTGTAAATTTATTCGAAATCTCCGGCAGGGTAAGTATCTGGGTTATGTAGGTATCAGCAAGAACCCGTGTATTGTGATACCGCTGTTTCAACAACTCACGAGCAACTTCATAGTTGCCTTCTTCAATTTTTAAATGTAGCAACAACCGCTTAGGTTCATCTGCCAAGGATCCAACCAAGTACTGTAATTTCATTGTGGGGGTTAAATGGTGTTGGGAATCTACTACACTGTCAAACTGATCAATAAAACTTATCCAGGAGTCAGGACGTCCATCAAACTTAGGGATAGGTAAATCAGGTAATCTATTATAAGGAGTTCGCTCAGTAATATTTTTACTACTCATTCTTACGGGTGTACTGGCCATAACAGGATCAACTACGGGAGCAGGTGGGCACAACTCTAACTGACGCACCCGGAGATCGTCTATTTTTTTATTTACTAAACGCACTTCTTTTTTTACATAACTAATTTCTTGGTAATCGATAGCCGGGTCTAACCCACCCAGGAGCACTGAGGACGCGTTTACAAATAAATTACAATGAGAATCTAAATCCTTGAACCTAACTAATAATCTAGGTATTTCAGAAGTGACAAGAAGTTCCGAGGTATCGGTAATCCAATCGGAAACAAAGCGTATCACACCTATATTTTTTCTATATTCCGCGCTTTCCGTAAATAAGGAACATTTTACTGTTTCATCATGAGTAGCCATTTTAAATTATCAAATAAACTAATAACTGAACTAAAATATTAAAAATTAATAAACGCGTAATAAACAATGAACCCACTACCAACGGGCGAGATCAGAAATCAAGTAAACAAATAACTCAACTAAAATATTAAAAAAATAATAAACTCGTAATAAACAATGAACCCACTACCAACGGGCGAAATCAGAAATCAAGTAAACAAATAACTCAACTAAAATATTAAAAAAAATAATAAACTCGTAATAAACAATGAATCCACAACATCTGGCGAGATAAGAAACCAGTTACGGTCAAGTTCAGGGACGCATCGAGTCGGCGATCTACTTATATCGCAATATAACAAAATAATATGATATATAATATGACTACAATTAAGGCTTAAGCTTCATTTAAATAAAAATAAAAAAAAGGGTAACAATAAAAGTGTAGGGATAATATTTTAAAGTAAGTAAGTTTTTTAAGGAAATTATATTAAAATATTTTAACTAACTTCAATTATAATTTAAAACGGGATAGGTAATAACGTATAGGCGTAATATTATAAAATATATGTAACCATATTATGTGTATTTATTATATTTTATATTTAATATATAAAATTATATTCAATATTTATTTATATATTTTACACATTATACATTCACCCTACACAATTATATATTCAATATTATATGTATAAAAATTTCATATAATATTATTTTTTAAACAACTCGATGCGAACACGTTTTAAAAGGTTAGGAAATCAAGTAAATTATATTGTAATTATGCGTTAGGTACCAAATTAAGAGCCAAAATACCAAAACGGGAAAATAACACTGTAATGAAAGGGACTCAGGGGCATGAACTACGCTATAATCAGGGGGACTCAGAGGGATTAAACCACGCTATAATTAAGGGGGCCCAGAGGGATGAAAACCACGCTATAATTAAGGGGGCCCAGAGGGATGAAAACCACGCTCTGCTACCAGAAAATGTATATAGTAGTATTTAATGAATATAATAAACTACGCTCTGCTACCAGAAACATGTATATTGTATTATATAATGAATATAATGAACTGCGTTCTGCTACCAAAAAATGTATATAGTATATAGTGAAACCACGCCCTGCTACAGAAAATGTATATTGAATAATATAGGGTAGGGTGTGCCGCATTTGTGGAAGCGTGCTGAAGTGGAGGTTATTTATTAATTATTTACTTTATAGTCGGTTTTAGGATAATAGAAATTGTACAGTACCTTATCTTCATGATTCACAACACAAACACTGATTGTTCCCGGCCGGCATGGAATGTCTCACTTGAGTCTTCTTCACTAGGGGTTACTTGCACTATTATCTTTTGTAGGTTTGTCTTTGTCAGGTTCAATATCAAGAGGGAATACACAAAAGGGAAATCAAATAAGGCTGAGGGAGGGAAAATCACACCGCTAATTAATATTAGATTCAGGAAGGACGTGCGCTCGCGTCGGCCGTCTCACGTGCCCCTTTTACTACTTCTCGACAACTACTACTGACCGCTCGCGCCGGGAGATGGCACCAGACTCTGACGACAACCCGCCCGGGGGTCATCGCAGGGGGCGGCACAAATAGGAATAAACAATATATATATATATATATATATATATATATATATATATATATATATATATATATATATATATATATATATATATATATATATATATATATATATATATATATATATATATATATATATATATATATATATATATATATATATATATATATATATATATATATATATATATATATATATATATATATATATATATATATATATATATATATATATATATATATATATATATATATATATATATATATATATATATATATATATATATATATATATATATATATATATATATATATATATATATATATATATATATATATATATATATATATATATATATATATATATATATATATATATATATATATATATATATATATAATAAATTGTAATTTTTAGAAACGTCTCAACATGGTTGACAAAAGCTTGATAAGCGACGATAGCGATACATTTCTTTCTATCTCTTCCTCTGATGCGAGCAGCGACGATAGTTTCCATAGCATTACATCACTCAATGATACGCTTAAGTTTCACTTCTCTAATTTGCGCAAAAATTTTAACATTGTGCATATTAATGCCCAGAGTATTCCTGCTCATTATCCCGATATTCTGGCCTCATTTGATAATAAAAATCTTCACGCTATACTTGTTTCAGAATCGTGGCTAAAACAATGCCTTCCTTCAATTTCATATTCCCTGCCTGGCTTTCAATTAATTCGAAATGATCGCGTAAATAGGGCAGGTGGAGGTGTCGCGATCTACTTGCGTTCCTATATTCCTTATAATATTGTAAGTATGTCAGCACCTCAGCCTACTCCTTGCGCGGAACATCTTTTCATTGAATTAATTTTTTCCCACTCCAAACTCCTTCTGTGTCTTTTCTATAATCCTTCTCATTCTATCGATTACTTTACACAACTTGAACAACTTCTTGAACAATTTAAACCACAATATGATCATACCATACTTATGGGTGATTTTAACACTTGTTTAATAAAGAACGATTATAAATCTTTAAGACTTAATTCACTTATTACTGCTTCTAATCTACATATTCTTCCTCTCTTAGCCACCCACTCTTCTCCAAATACCACTCCCTCTCTTCTTGATCTAATTATTGTTTCCTCCACTGATCATGTTGAAAAATATGGTCAGTGCAATGCTTTAGCATTTTCATATCATGACTTACTTTACTTATCTTATAAAATTAGACCACCCAAAGCTAAGTCAAGGATTCTTCTGCTGCGTAATTTTAGTGGAATTGACCTTGATCTCTTGCGCGAAGATGCGGAAAATATTGATTGGTCTCTAGTTCTGACTGCTGATACTATTGATGAACGTGTCGCAATTTTTAATTCACTTCTTACTCAACTTTATGACATTCATGCCCCGATTCGACCAGTACGTATGAAACATGTACCAGCACCCTGGCTTACCGATGATATTAAATCTCTTCAAGTTAAAAAGTGCATTGCAAGATCTAAATATAGGACTAATCCCAGTGACCGAAACTGTGAGAAATATAAAAAGATTAGGAATCGCTGCAATACAGTGTGTCGAGATAACCGAAGAAGAAGAACCTTCTAAGGTATGGAAATTTCTACAAACACTTGGAGTTAGGAAAGCACATACGGATATCAATATTAATAAATTAAATCTAAATCAGCTTAACCAGCACTTCTCGTCTTCTGATACCATTGATGGTACAACAAAATTGAATACACTTAATCAAATTTCAACTTCATCTACTCCAAGTTTGCCTGCTTTCACTTTTAGCCAGTTCACCGTATGTGATGTTAAGAAGAATATTTTAAACATCAGTTCTGATGCCGTTGGTTCAGACTGCATTAGCCGTAAAATGATTGTACCGCTAATTGACATCCTAGCTCCTATTATCACATCCATTTTTAATTTTTCAATTCAATCTTCTACATTCCCATCAGCATGGAAAAATGCTCAAATAATTCTTTTACCTAAAAAGACTAATCCTTCTAGCTTTTCCGATTTTCGCCCAATTTCCATTCTCTCATTCCTATCAAAGGTATTTGAACGTCTTATTTACCAACAAATGACTCCGTTTCTTTCAAAACAAAATCTCCTCAATCCCTTTCAGTCTAGTTTCCGACATGGTCATAGTACGGCTACTGCTTTAGTCAATATTACTGACGACATCAGATTAAGTATGGACAAACATCTTATCACAGTATTAATACTACTAGATTTTAGTAATGCATTTAATACTGTAGATTTTGATATTTTGATTACCATATTGAATTCCCTTAACATATCTCCTAACGTGACTGGCTGGTTTCAATGTTACTTGCAAGGTCGCCGGCAAAGAATAAACGTTGATGGTCATACCTCTGACTGGTGCATGATTAATGCTGGTGTACCGCAAGGTGGCGTGTTGTCTCCTCTTTTATTTTCTGTTTTCATCTCCTCTATCACTAAGAACATCTCTTCTCTCTACCACTTGTATGCAGACGATCTCCAAATTTACTCACAATCACACTTAAATGGGCTTCCTACGTGTATTAATCAACTGAACACAGATCTTTGACATATACTTGTGTGGAGTAAATCACATGGTTTAAGAGTAAATCCTATAAAACGCAAGCTATAGTTATTGGTAGTCAGAGGTTAATTGCACGCATTGACTGGTCCCAAATACCACCAATTATGTTTGACGGAATACGTATACCAATTAGTGACCAGGTGAAAAATCTTGATATTATTTTTGATAAGCATCTTTCTTGGGTGCCACAAGTGAATGAAGATAGTAAGAAGCTGTTTGCTGCATTAGGGTCGCTTAGAAGGTTGAGTAACTTTCTGCCCATACCCACTAAAGTTATGTTAGCACAATCTCTCCTTTTA
Source organism: Dione vanillae (assembly GCA_037178615.1). Taxonomy (NCBI): domain Eukaryota; kingdom Metazoa; phylum Arthropoda; class Insecta; order Lepidoptera; family Nymphalidae; genus Dione; species Dione vanillae. The sequence continues at coordinate 61,183 of JAZFAU010000610.1, read as the reverse complement.
CCGATCCTTGACTATGCTGACACATGTTATGTAAATCTAAATGAGGACCAACTAAATAAACTTGAGCGCTTACAAAATCTCTGTATAAGGTTCATATTTGGACTTCGCAAGTATGACCATGTTTCTGAATTTCGCAAACAACTCAAGTGGCTTCCTATTCGCCTACGCAGAAATACTCACATTTTGTCTCTTATTTACACTGTTTCATTTAATCCTACTACTTCTCTCTATCTTAAAAATAAATTTGAGTTTCTGAGTGATACTCATGAGCGATCTCTCCGCTCAAATGATACCCTACTTTTGAAAATTCCTTCCCACTCCTCATCCTTTTACACAAAATCCTTTGCAGTCGAAGCTTGTCGTCTTTGGAACTCGCTACCTTTAAACATAAAACGTGCTCAATTGCTTGTTACTTTTAAAAAGCTTGTCAAGGAAATGTATTTTTCATCTTAACTATATTTATTTCTCACTATTGTTATTTATTCTTTTTCAAGTAGATATTTATTTATGTAATATATATATATATAGTATGTGTATTTGTGTTCTATTTATATGTATGTATATATTTATGTATAAATTTATTTTATCTAAAATATTATTATTGTTATTGTATTTATTTTTATTTTGAAGTAACGTATATGAAATTATCAATTTTAATTATTGCGCCCTATCCCAATATTCTTTAAGTAGTCCTCTGCCCAAAGGTTGCCTGGAAGAGATCGCTGTTTTAGCGATAAGGCCGCCTGTTGCAACTGATGCAACCACAAATCTTTATTGTATATTTGTTTCTTTTATAATTTTATTGGTGTGCAATAAAGAATAAATAAATAAACCTACCTTCTCAACGTGTGATGCCAGCCTTTCCATTTTATATCGTCTCAGTAGATTTCGCGGGTCCATTTTCGATACTGAATAGAAAGGGTCGCGGCGCGACCACTTCTAAGTGCTATATGTGCTTATTTGTCTGCTTTCGTTACAAATGTGTACACTTCGAAGCGGTCAGCGAACTATCCAAGGATGGCTTTTTGTTAGCGCTAAGACGATTTATATCTCGTAGAGGCAAGCCGGCGGAAATATATTCCGATAACGGGCGCAATTTTGTAGCTGCCGCCAAGGAAGTTACAGAATTCTTTAAAACTAACCCCGTTCTTTATTTATTTATTTATTCTTTCTTTATTTAAATATGAGAGCTCACAAATGAGAAAAATACACAAAGGCGATCTTATGGCTTAGTAGCCATCTCTTCCAGATAACCTTTAGGGCGAAAAGAAATATTTTACACTAAAAGAGGTAGGTAAGAAAGAACTATGAACTATTCCAAGTATACATAAACAAATACATGATACCTATAAGACAATAAATAAGATTATCTAGTATATTATTTCAAATTATACATAAATATATACATTACATACATATACAAAAATATATACCTACACGAACATACATACTTATATACATAAATACATACATACATACATACATACATACATACATACATACATACATCATACATACATACATCATACATACATACATATAACATACATACAATACAATACAAACAAAAGTAATCTAAGAACTTGTCGACAATTGAAGTAAATGATGTTTTACGGCCTTTTTAAACGAAAATAATGATTTTGCCTTACGGATATTTGTAGGCAAATTGTTCCACAATTTAGTCGATTGAACTGTAAAAGACTGATCATATATTTTCGTTTTATGAATCGGAATGCCTAACGTTAAGTTGCGTGAAGATTGAACCGCATTCCCTGGCGCAGCGATAAATTCAAATTTATCCTTCAGGTAAGAAGGAGCAGTAGGACTGAATAACACACAGTACCAGAAAGTAAGAATACGTAAATTCCAGCGACAACGTATGGGAAGCCACTTGAGCTTTGAACGAAAGTAGGATACATGATCATATTTACGGAGCCCGAATATGAATCGAATAGCCAGATTTTGAATTCGCTCAAGTTTGTTAAGTTGGTCGTCGGTGACATTGGTAAAGCTTGCATCGGCATAATCAAGAATAGGTAATAATAGAGAATATGCTAGCATAATTTTGGTGGGTATAGGTAGAAACGAACGTAACTTTCTCAATGATTTTAACGGCAAGAACGTTCTTTTGCTAATATAATTAATATGAGCTGACCACGATAGGGTTTGATCAAAATATCTTATTGATTCTAAGTGGAAAATAAATAAATAAATAAATAAATAAATAAATAAATAAATACACCCCGAGATTTCGTACGTTACTACAGTAAGGTATGCAGACACCATTATATGTAATAGATGGTAAAATTGACCAGTCAATCCTGCATATCATGCCTGGACTACCCATAACGATACCTTGAGATTTGTTTGGGTTTACGTTTATGCCATACGACTGACTCCATCTGAGAATTGCCTCGAGGTCGTTGTTGACGTCCCCAATTGCACTTGACAAGTCTTCAGGTTTACAATGCCGGTAAATTTGGATATCATCTGCATACATGTGATAGAGAGAAGAGATATTTTGACTAATTGAGTTTATAAACATTGAAAAGAGCAAAGGAGATAGCACGCCGCCTTGAGGTACCCCGGCGAGGACGTCACACCAAGATGAGAATTTCTCATCTAAACGAATGCGTTGCCGTCGCCCTTTGAGGTAACTGCGAAACCATTCTATCACAGATGGAGATATGTTAAAGGAATATAAAAGTTTTAATTGAGCGAGTGAGGAGCGCAGCGACGAGCGAAGCTCTCTGTTAGTGGGGGTCTATGCATTCTTTGTTCGCTAATTCCTCCTAGACCACTGAACCGATTTTGATCGGATTTGTTTTAAACGATCACTGTGGTCATGAGGAGTGCCAACATATATAAAAAACTGTGATCGGACATGTCCTTGAGGAATAATTGAGAAAAAACCAACAAAATTCGATTTTCATTGAAAATGCATTGGATTAGCTTGCGCGTGCAATTTCTCTATGGCCAAACACATTGTGAACTTAATTTATTGAGAAACCCATTGAAATTTGCTAGCGCGCGCCATAAACAGAGATTTCAATTCCCAAGCATAACTCTATGGTACAATTATCACCCCTCATCCCTCAAGGACATCATTTCATGAAATGCGATATAGCTACCACTTGGACCTAATTTCCATGCAAAGTTTCATCGAGTTCTGTCAAACGGCCTCGGAGGGGACAGGCTACAAAAAACGGCGAAGTGAACATATAAGAGCTTCGCTTCAAAAAGTGTCTTTATTGTACCGCTTCCGCGCTCGCTCAATTAACAGGCCGGATGGGCTGAATACCTAGTAATATGTCATGATCAACATTATTAAAGGCATTACTAAAGTCTAAAAGAGTTAAAATAGTAAATTTTTTATTATCCATGTTCCAGCGAAAATCGTCAGTAACCTTAATTAAAGCAGAAGTCGTACTATGACCTGTTCGAAAACCAGATTGAAATGGACTAAGGAGAGAGTTTCTACTTAAGTAACGGCTCAATTGTTGGTGGATTAATTTTTCAAAAATTTTGGAAAGGAATGGAAGAATAGAAATAGGACGAAAATCGGAAGGGGTTTTTGGATTTCCATTTTTAGGCAAGGGATTACCTGGGCACTTTTCCAAATATCTGGAAATTTGCTGCAAGTGATGAAAAAATTGAATATGTGGACTAATATTGGACATACGGTATCAAGGATAGGAACAATCATACTACGACTAATGCAGTCATAACCGACAGCGTTCGAGGCCATAGATTGTATATTCCTTTTAACATCACATTCAGTGAAAGAGCTAAAGTAAAACGGTTTAAATTGAGGAGAAGGCAATAATGAAAGAGTGTTAATTGTTTGCTTTTTAGAAGCAGTATCGACTGCATTGTATGCAGTAAAGTGGTTATTTAGGATATTAACATCAATGTTGACCGAAACTGATTGCTGAGATTTGCCAACTCCTAGTGACTCAAGAAACTTCCAAGTTTTAGCCTTGCCAGCGTTTTCGACAGATTTATAGATATGGCGTCTTTGTGCATCTCTACATGATGTATTGCAGCGGTTCCGAGCTCTAATATATTTTACCCGGTTTTCATCACTGTCATTGAGCTTAAAATTATGCTTTGCTACATTTTTTTTATGCATTAGTGATTTTAAATCTGAATTGATCCATGGCACAGGTAAATGTTTAACTTTAACTGGTTTAATGGGAGCATATAAATCAAAGTTAATAAAGTTGCTCCAAAAGAGAGTTAAAAATCTCGACTTTACTATCAACTGTGTCTGCTAATAATACTGGACTCCAATCTATATTTTTAGCATCGTCACATAGACGATCTCTGTCCATACCACCAAAATTACGTAACAGAAGTATTCTTGATTTAAATTTAGGAGGACGAATTTTGTAAGAGAGATAGATTAGATCGTGAAAAGAAAAAGCATCAGCAGGACATTGTCCATGGTTTGAGACGAAATCTGTAGAGGATACCATAATCAGATCTAGAAGCGAGGGAGTACATCCAGGGGAAACGTGGGTAGCAGAGAGGGGAAGTATACGTAAGTTGCAAGATTCTGTAATTGCTACCAGTTTTTTACTACGTATGTCATTTTTTAACAGACAGGTGTTAAAATCTCCCATAAAAATAGAGTGACTGTATGAAGGTAGCATTTTTTCTAATAGGTTGTCTAAAGATGAAAAATAATTATTTGAGGGAGAGGGGCTATAGAAAACGCCTAAAAGGATTTTCGAGTGGGACATGAGTACCTCGATTAAAAGATGTTCAATTGAATCAACGGGAGGAGGTTGAGCAGACGAGCTGACTATAATAAAGGATATATCAGATCGTAGATAGATCGCTACTCCACCCCCACCCTTTCCAATGCGATCATTGCGAATCAATTTAAAACCGGGTAATGAGTAGCTAGATGAAGGTAAACATGGCTTAAGCCATGATTAAGAAATGAGGATTGCATGAATATTGCGGGACTCAAATGATGCAAGCATTTCAGGAAAATGGGCATTGATATGAATGACATTGAAATTTAAATTCAAAATTCAAATTCAAATTATTTGAATTTAAATTTTTCAAACAAGTTAAGAAGTAAGAATCAAGGGTCACATTAAGTGAAGGGATAGACGTACTGTGGAAACTGTCACTACTAGATGAATTGTTTGACGATAAAGAATTAAAAACATCACTAGGTATATCACATAATAAAGACATAATAAATATATATCAGATAATTTAAAGTATGTATCAATATATAAAAATATACTATCTATAATATAAAATAAAATAAGAAAAAAAAACAAATAAAATATACAAATAAAATAAGTAAATTATAAAATAAACTAAGATGAGATAACGTTTTATAATATAATAAAATTAAGGTAATTATATTTATTTTCGACCCGCCAGTCTAATGGTTGTAAATTAAAATTATAAAACAATATATTATAAAACTGAAAAAAAAATATTAAAAAAACAAAAAAAATCAGAGAAAGTACAAAAAAAAAAATGAAAAGAAAATATAAACAAAAAAAAAGATTATACAAAACTTTTTATGTAAGCTGTTGAAATGGTCAATGGAGCAACAACATAAGTAAATGTCACTGTCAAATAAAAGTGACTACTCATTTATTTATACATTTTTGTTAAGTTCACTAATCTTCCAAATCCTCTGTCACGTTTTCCATCTAATCCTTTGTATTGTACACCGTACAATGCATTGGTTTATTTTCCACATATCATCACAGATCTTGGCTTGACCAAGGGTGATCCGGGCACTAACACAAAATTTCTAGAGGCAGTAAATGAAAAATGGTTGAATTACTTACACATCTACACTGATGCTTCAAAGCTTTCAAAAGAAGGCTGTGTTGGTGCAGCTTGCTGGATTCCAAAATTCAAAATTATTTTACAATTCAAATGTCCCCCCGAGTCCTCAGTGTTTACAGGTGAGGCTGTTGCTTTATTAGAAGCAATCCTGTTCTCACAGTCCCATAACGTTAAACAAACTGTTATTTTTACTGACTCACTAAGCTGCTTAATGGCTATAAAGGGTAACCCGTTTCAAAGTAAATTAAGATCTTCAATTGTTTTAAGGATTCGTGAAGAATTATACTCATGTCATCTCAAGGGTTTGGATATTACTCTGGTTTGGATCCCAGGCCATTCTGGAATCAGTGGGAACGAATCTGCAGACTCTTGTGCTAAATTAGCTGTCCAGTGTGGTACCTTGGAACATTTTGTTAATTCGGCTCATGATCTGTTGTCTTTTGCAAGAACTCATTTGGATAAGTCCTGGTCTAAATACTGGGATACGTCAAAATCTCAGAAAGGAAAATATTACGCATTTCTTCAACCTGATATCCCAAAGCGTCCTTGGTTTTACTCTCAAAAATTTGCAGAACGGAAAGTTATTTCAACAATTTGTCGTTTACGCCTTGGACATGCATGTACACCTATTCATCTGGCCAAGATCAGGGTCAGGGACCATTCACTGTGTGAATGTGGCCTAGACGACGGTTCTCCTGCCCATATCCTTTTTTCTTGCCCCAAATTAGCTCGCCCCATTTATGATGTCCTCCCTCTTAAAGTCCCTCGCCCCCTTAATGTTCAATGTTTGTTAATGTTTGTGTTTAGTCCTTTGTGTAAATTTTTGTGTAAATATATTAAATATAACAATATTAGAGTATAAGCTAACACCCATGTAAATATATTGTTTATTACTAACCCCATTTATTATCTGTATATATTGTAGATATCTGTGATTTTGTTATAAGTGAAGGATTTAAACTGGATCTCTTTTAAACATGCATACTCCAACTGTGTAATGATATCTCTCTTTTTACCGTACATTCTCCTTTGTGTGTTCTCCATTCAACGTGACATTGGCGAAGTGAATTATGCTCAACGGGCACCCGAAACGCATTAGTAACGAACAACGAAGAAGAGAAGACATTTTGTTGTTGTTAATTTTATTAATAGTGTAAATTCTCAGAATTTGAAAATTGTGAAATATAGTCAAAAGTGTCTTTAAATGTTATTAACTCTTAAGCAACAATACTAAACCTATAGTTAAATCTTCTTTCTTAAAATTGTAAAAACTATAAATGCATATAATTTAAATCTAATAAAATTAAACCTAATGAGATTCAACAATAGTAAAATACAGACTATAAAAGATTCATAATAAAATTACTAAATTTAACTAGAATTAGCAAAAGAGTTACAAATATAATGTGGTTTGCAGCGCAAGAATTATAACCAAAAACAGCCTACATAAAAAAGAATTTTAAGGAGGGGGAAAAAATAATTAAATCTTTTTTTACAATTCTCTTAGGTCTAGGATTAGTTGTTTTGAGTGATTTGATAGTTGCGCAGAACTTGCCTCCAGATGTGGTACATTATTACCATAAAACCGCCATTGGGATGAAATTTACGTCGTCCATGTTGAATATGATGTTTTAAACCATCCTCACCTTTATAATTTAAGGTCCATTTCTTGGTCCGCACACTTGTGATGCCAAACGTTGTCTAGCAGCCATAAATTTCTATGTCTGGGTTGAGTTATAAGTTCAGACACTGTTAAGCGCATAACCTTTTTAAGTTATTTTACTAACTAGCCCACATCTTTGTCTCTCATAGTTTATCTTTAAAAACTTTAAGATAATTGTGCGAGGCTTACCCATTGGAGTCCTAAAACCGATGGCAATTACTCAAATAACTAACCGAAATGTTGCACCACTTGACATTATCCGTCAGCTGCTTACATCACACAATCAACTATTCTCTCAGTTTCATCAATCAGTTTTGCTTCAGGACACCATGTAGCAAAAGAAATTTATGTCCTGGACCGCATCTCCATAGCATCAAACTGTGTGTGATAATAATTCCCTGGCAGTTTAATTTCTCATGCTGGTCATAACAAAAGAGTCGGAATGAAGTAAATTGACTTTGAATATTTGGGTGTTGGACCTTACTATAAAGGTCCGAGCCCCATTTAATAATTGCTTCTGAAAATCTACATCCTGGTGTTGGACGTGGTTAGTGATCTCTTCCAGCGTGTTCTTCATTGCTCCATGGGGTTAATTGTGTAGATAAATCAATAATTTAGTACCCTAATTGTTTGAAATTGCTTTAAAGGACACTGGCAAGCATAAAATTCTTAAAGGCAGCATACATATTAAATCAATTTTTACAGTTTTTTTATTGAATTAATATAGCGCGGCACAAAATTAAACGTGTTTTTTTTTTCTTTTCCTCCACCGTCAATATGACTTTGCGTCGACGAAAATATAAATTTACAGTTATTATTTCCTGCCACACTCCCACTCGCTTGCCTTGCCGAAGCGGGCTTAATCCGCCAAGTTCCACATAAAACTCATTATGGGGTCAGGCAAATTTACATTTGAGTAGTTGTGTACTGTTGTACCCGCAGGTTGAGGGCGATCTTAAATATCGTCCGCGTACCTCTTTCCGGCATCCCCCACGCGGCCCTTCTTTTCCTCTATCCCTCCCCAGGACATTTTGATTCGGCCGTACCCGCTCACCTGCACTGCCTGCACCACTCTTGATAAAATAATTGTCACCTGCCTGGATCGCTACGGCGCCAGGATCAACAAATACGGCAACACTTCTTGCGGCGTTTGGCAGCGTGACTAACATCGGGGACTGGCAAGCAAAGCTCCAACATGGCGAACCATTCGCGGCACCTACTCGTCGGTGACCTATTCATTCTCGCCCGACGAAAACGCAGCTTCCATTACACTGGCGCATGGTCGGGTAGTTGAATTATCCCCGGTAACCGACGACGTGGCACGCGTCGCTGAATGCCTGACAGCGCGAGGGCCTTTGGGGCGGGCCCTTTCGCGCGCATCTGTCCCTGCTTGATGTTGAAGAAAACCCTTGAACGCGAGCGATTCAAGCGGGGGAATATGTCGTCGCCGTCTCCGCCCGCCTATCGTCAGGATCCCACTCAGTCCCATTCAACCAGCCATTCAACCATAGTCATGCCACCAGTCATTTTTTCAATCACTCAATCACTCTTACGCTCTTACTTGTTCCCTCCCTGAATTTTTTTTCGTTAAAATTTAACATATATCGCTTTTCTGGTCCTTACGAACAAGTTTGTCATTAAAGCCGCGTGAACCTTTGCAATCTCGAATATAAATCAAAATCCGTCCCAATAGTGACACTACTCATGGTCTTTTAAAAACACAATCAAAACAAAAACGAATATACGCAAGCGCGTGATAGGACTACGAGCAACGACTTTAATTTAACCACCGGGGATTCCCCGACGTGATCGTTGATGTGTTTGTCATCGTGCACAGGCAAGCAGTGCTATTTACGGTTGTTGCCAGCTCACTATTTGTAGCTATTACGTTACACCAGTGTTCTATCACGCGCGCTTTTTTTTTTTAATTTTAATTTTTATTGTTAAAATCAGACATTCTCTAGCTTTTTCCACTTTACAGTGCATTTAGTCTTAGTAATATTGCTCGGTTTAAGTTTAAGTGTAAGAAAAAATTGAAATCATTTACTTTCTTTGTATATCGAAATATGACATTCATCTGGTTTACCATACTACTTCATATTTTTCATATTTTTTGTGTCCGAACTATGTAAAAAAGATATGTCAGTGTATCAACTTTTACTAGCTTAGAAACGCACCACAAAGTCGATGCACAAATATGGCGTGCATGGTTAAAGACCAATATAACTCTGACGTACATGGCTTACATCTTGTCTGGTTCTACGTAAATTTTTGATAACTTAACATGCCAAACGGCCGATCGCAAATATTAAACGTAATACTCATAATGGCTGGACCGCTTTTTTTAAAACAAAGAACCATTCGACCGTAAAAAATCATTTTAAAAAATATAATTTAACATGTACACTCATAAAACATTCATTTAGTAAAACGTCAGGATCGCGAAGTTTAATATTGACGTCGAGCTGCTGCCCGCTTCTGATGATTCAACACTAGAGAAGAACAGACTTAGCTTCCATGGATTCACCGTTCTGGTGCCAGGTGGCCCATCGTGTTGTTAGGAAGAGGAGCTCCGAGCAGCGCTTGGGGACTTGCAACCCAAGTGTAGTTTTAAAATGCCCGCTTGTAACATGCATTTTAACGCTCACCTTCACCTGTCCGAGCTCCTCCCACTTACCTACCCAAATTTTGGAATTATTCTACCAAAGCCCCTTCGAAGTGCGTTCTAGAAATGAATTTGTGATATTTCTAGACAGCCCTAGATCTTTTAATAAACTTTAAGAGCTTTTCGCTGTTATACCTCTCGCTCCTTTTGTTTTTTTTACGTGGGAAATCCGTGACGGATCCCAAAACAGTGGGGACTCGAAACGGGTTATGTGGACTCCGGCGGACCGTCGATGTCAGGGCCATTCCACATACCCACAAAACCGTCACGAGCTGCCTCCTCGCCCGCCTACGGCCCGTGAGACACGGAACTGCCACAGTGTGAACTGCAACGCGAATCACGGCGGCGGGCCTGTAGGCACGCCGACGGTGGAGTCAGGGGCATTGGAACCACCCCACGCGGCCTCTCGGAGTAGCGCGCGGGAGCGACCTGCGCGCGGCCTACTCGGTCCAGGTGAGTAGGACGGCCAGCTTCACCAAGCTGACCGCCCCTCTGGCCGATTGGGCGGAAGGCGGCGATCGTGTGCCGCCCTCCCGGCGACCCGGTCTCTTGGCGCGGCGGATGCGAGATTTTGGATGCCTCCCTCGCCCGTTCCGCTGCCTCTTTCCTCGAGCCCTACTGGGGCCTCTGCAGAAAGAGTAGACCCGGGGGGGGGGCGTCCACGATCGTGCCTCGCCACCGGCCTGGCCTTGACCCACGGCCGGGATAAGAGGATCGTCCCCATGCGTCGCGCAAAGCGCGACTTGAGACGGCGCCGTGCTGCACCTGCACACCTCCAACTTTTGCTGGGCCTGTCTCTCGATGCAGTCTCGCGTTGTTGTTCGAGCTTCGGTCTTCCCTCCCACGCCGATACAGTTATCAGCCCCTAAGAAGCAAACCGTGCCCCCGTGAGTACCTGCGTGTGCGGAAGGTTGACCCTTACGCCTCACCACCACTGCGGAAGACAGGACTACCTGCCTCGCGTATTCACTCTGGGGGCCGGCGGTGGTGTTTGCCAGCCTGGACTCCCACGCCTCCAAATGCGGCTTTCGCTCCCACACCGGTGGTGCTGACCTTGCTGATCCCCGGACTCTGGGCCCCGAGACCGACAATAGATCTAACTTAGGGAAATAGCGCCATGTCCCACGGCAGGACTCTAGCCAGCACGCACGCACCTCACCGAATAGTTCCGGTACCCGTATCGCCTCATTGCCATCACCCTCTGCGCCCGTCGCAGCAGGGTTGACGTTGTGCCGATCCAGAGCGACGCGCCTATACGGGGCACCCGCATAGGGCCTCGCCCTGACCCACCTCCGGTGTACAGAACCGTCGCTCGAGGCGCCCCGGCCCAGTCACAATTGGGCAAGAGGCGCACCAAGGCCTACGCTGGTTTCAATAGTTCGGGGGATCCGAAGGTCAGATACTATCGGACCCATCACCGATCCTTGTGAACAGCCGGCCGACCCCCCGACTTCTCCCAATCTCCTCCATGGCGGGAAATATTACAGACCTCCCGGACAGGTAAGCCCCGATGACGCTGGCGCAGGTAATGAGCCCACGACTGGGTAGATGAGTACCTCCTTAATGCAATGCCCAGGGCAGTGAGTTAAAGTCGTTGGCGATGTCTAAAGACACCCGCCTTACTCCCTCGCCTCTGGCAAATCCGCATCCTGCTCATGTACTGTCACCTCTAATTATGCATCAACCGCGCCCAGCCCCACCCCTGCGGAAGCCCGATCCGCATGTCCAAGAAGGTTTGGCCTGTCCCCCCCTCCAAAGTGGTGTTGTGCCTCATGCTACAACACGCTCGAAGAGCTTGGCGATCCGTCGCCTCAAGAGCACGATGGGCCTGTATTCGGAGGCTGAATCCGCCGGCGACCCTCCTTCTGAGTTATGACTAACCTGCCGTCTTCCCCCGCGGTTGAATTAGCTTGAAGCCAGACAGGCAGAGAGAGATCCCTCCCCACTCTAGGCCCCAGGGTGTTCAGGGCCAGAGTTTCAGGCCCGGCCGTGAACGCCTCAGCCCAGTCGCGGTGCTCTTGTGCCGGATCGTCGAATAGCCTCTTCGAGCTCTCCTGCTCGACGTGTGGTTGACATTGTCGGCCTCCTCCTCCTCTAAACTCTGTCGCTCAGTGCGGGCCATTGAATGTGGTGAAAAGTTGGCCCGCTGCGGAACAGCGACGACGGCACTCCTCGGAGTATATCCGTGGTCGGAGTGTCTGCCGTCAGGGGTGAGATTCCCCTCCACAACTTCCCCTCCCCTCCCCTCTCGCTTTAGAGAGGGGAACCGTTAAATACGGGCCGCCGGCGGGGGTGACGTGGCCCCTTGTTGTGTATATCTCCCCAAACCGCCCCTCTCACGGACTTCGAGACTTTCTCGAAGTCCAGCCATGGTGGCGCAGAGTGATGCGCAAGGGTGGCTGGTGGTGGGCGACTTCATCGCCACGGCGGTGGTGTGGGGTAACCCAACCACCGATGCCCGAGGAGGTCGCGATTGGCGACATGGTTCGTGTCCCGTCCCGTCTGTCCTCCTCACAGGGCACAGTCCTTCACTGCTTGCGGCGAGAGGGGGCTCCATCGTGGACCTCGCCTTCGCCTCCCATTCTTTGGCGGCCGCTGTGTGGACTGGCGGTTAGGGCTGGTGGATACGCTGTCGGACCACCGAATACTTGCGTTCGAATGTCTCCACCAGGGCTCCCGGGGGGGGGCCGCGCGGTCGTTCGCACTTCCCTTCACTTTCGGTGGGCGCGTCACCCGCCTGGACCGGGACGCCGCCAAGGAGGGCGGCTTTCGTGCAGGACTGGCTGTCTCCTCCTTTTAGGGCCGGAACGTTGACGCCACGGCAGGTCCGTTTGAGGACTCCTTGACCGAGGTGTGCAACTCAGTCATCCTCGGTCTCACCGTCCTCCTCCTGCCGGCGCCGTGTACTGGATGTCAGAGTATTGGCGGATCTCCTGGCCGCCTGTGTACCACCAGGAGGGCGACACAAGGAGCCGTCGGGTGACCGACCTCGACAATGAGGCCGCCTCTATGCTGCCTACATAGAGGCGAAGGCGTTACCCGACGACGCGAATGGCCGAGTCCTCAGGGAAGCGCAAGGGGGGAAATGTTGGAGGGTCTCACGTTGACCTCGTTTTGGGAGCCGTACAGGCGCACGCAACAAGTTGCGTCCGTGGCGTCGGCCCCCCCGTTTTTGCTGAGAAAAGCCCTCGAGCCGGCGCTCCTGGATTGGGTGGTCCAGTCCTTTTTCCGCGCAGGGGACAACTTCACCCCACCAGTAATGAGCGCCCCTCTGGTTGTCAGCTCCATCGCCGAGAAGGTCCCCCCGGTGAGGAGGAACGAGGTGTAGGTGGGCCCCGCTCTGCCTCGGCAAGAATACGGCCCCCGGGTCCGGACGGCGTCACCCCGCTAAAATTGGGTCCATCTGCCGCCTTCCAGATTGGAGGGAGGCTTTCGGGAACCTCTTCACGCGTGTCTGACTTGCGAGAGGTTCCCGAAGCCTTGGAAGGAGGGCCATTGTGCCCCATCCCCGGAAGGAAGGGCGGTCCGCGGACCTCCCTCATTCAGCATACCTGACTCCATCGTTCTGCTCGATGATGTCGGAAAATGTTCGAGAGAACCTCGCCGCCCGCCTCACTGCCACTTCGCAAATTGGCCCGACCTAGCGGACGCTCAGTTCGGTTTTCAAGCTGAGCTTCGAACGGTTGAGCCCCTGTCCCGACTCAGGGACGGGGTGAGGAGGCGATGGCCGCGGGGATGGAGTGTTTGGCTGTGTCGTATTGACATAGTAAACGCCTTCAACTCCATTCCCCACTCCACCGGGCTAGAGGCCTCCGTTTTCCACGTGTGCCCCAGTATCTGCGGGGTCCCGTTGGCGGACTATCTGAGCGATCGGACAGGCCCTACCCAACAGTTCGGGCGATCTTCCCAGATACTGCGTCCGGTCCCGTGGTTCCACATGTTCTGTTCTTAGGACCGCTCCTGTGGAACATCGTATTCGACTGGCTCCTTGCGTGGAATCTCCCCCGTGTACGTCTGTCTCTGCTATGCGATGACACCTTCCTCACTGCCAGGGAGGAATTTCGGGGAGGCGGCCATCTGGCCTCGGCAGGAGGTTCGGCTAGTGGTGGACCGAATCTCCCGCCTAGAGCTGAAGGTGGCGCTTGCAGAAGACCGAGCCGTATTTTCGTGGCCTCGGCAAGCCGGCCACCGCCCGACGCCCCCATATACACGTTGAGGGTGCCCGCGTTGAGTTGGCACCCGATGAAATACTGGGCCTGGTCTGCGACAGCAATTGGCGCTTCGGGTCGCTCACTTCACACCGGGCTGTCGACGCTCCTGCTTGCAAACAGCGGGCGCCCTCGCGATGTCTCCTCCCGAACGTGGCTGGAGCCCCGGCGATCGATGCCGGCGTCTATCTCCGGCATACTGAAGAGTATGCCCTGTAACTGGGCTCCCCATAGGGCGGACTCACTGTGCCGAAGGAGAACGCCGCTGGCCATCCGCGGGCCACAAAGGTCCATTGCAACAGCGGGTGGCGAGGCGTACCTCCACAGTGAGTTTTTGTTTTTTTGGCGGCGGCGTGCGTTCTGGCGGCACCCATCCTTGGTAGCTGGAGGCTTGGGGCTCGGCCAGAATGTACGAGTGGACAGGCGGGTCAAGGGCACTGAACCGTCGTCCTGATCCGGGGGAGCGGGGGAAATCCGGCGGGAGCTGAGTGACGCCGTCACTCGGCGTGTAACGGCGACCTCACCTCCGCGGCGTTCGGGGTCGCCGCTGCTGGACGCCTCGTGGCCCGTCCGGGGCGATTGGCCTCGATCGTCGGCACGGCTCCCCTCCGCTGCTTCTTGTTCCGGTGCTGTCCGTGCATGGTTGCCTTCCGATCGTACCTGCGGGCCGGATCGGGAGGGAGGATTCTCCGGCGTGCCACCACTGCGGGGGGGTCCGATGTGGACACGTAACACACCTTGTGATGTGTGCCTGCCCATACGTGACCGAACCTCGCCGCGCCTGGTGCAGTATTCGTTGCATACTCACTACCCCAGCGTGGTCGCCGCCATGCTGAGTTCGGGGAGGAGGCCGGGCGGCGGAGCCTCCTTCCTGTGAGGACGTAATGTCACAATACGGCGCGGCTGGATCGCACGCGGTATGATACCCTCGTCGCGGCGCCGCTCCGCCGACGAAGAAGGTATAAGACGGCGGACACAACGTCCGTCGCCCTCCGCCCACTGGTGTGATGCCTCAGGCCGACAGTCAAGCGTTGCGCCACCGCCTCCATTTCCAGGATCACCCCACTCGTCGGGGCCACAATTGGCCTGTGCACTCCGGCCATTTTAACGACCCCTCCGCCACTAGGGGGGGTCTGAGGGCCTCCGTAGGGCGGTATCCACCGGCTGGGGCCTGGACCTATGGACTCCCATACCCTCTCGCCACGCAGGTGATGTCGGAGCGCCGCTGGGTATTTTTAGTGGGTATACCGGGAACGCCCTTGACCGGAGTCCCCACATAACCCCTCTCCCGTCCCCCCGACGGAAGGATGCTTCCTGGCATTTTTTTCCACAGCGACAAAAAAAAAAAAAAAAAACGTACGATACGTCCCCGACGACCCGCTCACCTTCGCACACACGTGTTGGTCGTCCCCCGATTGAGTACAGCCAAACCGGTGGCAATCACCCACTCCGACATTTCACACCCGCAACCTCCGTCGTGCAGAGCCCCCCAGCGTACTTTGCTTCAGTCTCCTGCGACCAATACCTCCGCCGGACTTATTCCGCTCTACTATTTTCCCCCAGTCGGATGAGAAACTCCTCGAACCTGCTAGAATTCGCTTGGGGGAGAAGTACCACCGAAGATGGCTAGGGTCGCCGACCTTGCCTCAACGATCCCGCACCCTCTCGACTCGTGAGAAAGGCGGGAGGCCCGCAGCAACCCTGGTGATGATTCTACCACCCGGTGTTTGTCGACGCCCAGTCGTCCCTTTGCGGGAACGCTGTATGGCTCCGCAACACCGCCCCGTGTATCGACACTGCGCCAGCTTTGGAACAATAAGTCTTGGGCTCTGGCGCAGTGGTTGATGTTCGCCTCTGAATATGTGCATCCCATACTGGAGTGTGCACTGGCTGAACCTCCGCACCCATTATTTTGGGTTTCAGGAGGAGCCTTGCTTTTAGTCCTTAGCCTCCCCTTTCCCCCTGGCGCCTGCGCTTAAATTGCGCGCAGTCTTCGCGCAGCAGCGCTGCTGCCAGATTTTGGGCAGTCTCTGCCGCTTCCCTCACAACGGGCCGGAAGCGTGGCGGATCAGAGCACGCTGCTTGCCTGTGTCCAGAATGTCGCCCACACCTGAAAACATTGGGACTGTCGGTCCCTTCCACTCGCCACATTTGCTGCCACGGCCCCACTTCGTTGCAGCGAATCATCGCAATGCCGAGGTTCAGCAGCTGCACTCGCGCGGAGACAAAACCGCACCAAGTGCGCGTGCCGCTACGCTTCTTCGCCGCCATTATAGGGCATCGGACGGCCAACGCTACGCAAGCCCTTGCGGTCTTGTCGTATCTCTCCCCCTGTTACCAGATCCGACATCGCTCCCGCCCACATCGACCAACGGCCGCGCCCACCTCGGAAGTTGCAGAGTCGTCTAGACCGCTGACGCGTAACTCCGCACACTTCTTTGGTCTCGCAACTCGGACCTCATTGGCTCCCAGTACCCACGTAAGCACTGACCCAGGGCATCCGCCTTGTCTCCACTTTGGGCCGCCAGGTAGTCTCCAGAACCCTGGCACCAGTAGAGGCGACCCTGAGCGCATGTCCTTAATGCCGAGGTGTCCAAATTAACCTCCTGTCAATTTGGTTGTACAATCACCCGCGATAGCGTAGGTTCCTTGCTAACGCGGCTGGCTGCAGATTCAGCGGTAACCACCGCCGCCGGCTGAGCGAGGTATCCGACTTGTGCAGCTTGGACTGGGCTTCTTTTTTGCTTTGGCACGTCTGCTTTGCACTTTGCCGCATTTTTCTTGTGGCCCTTACGCACCACAACGTTCCCAACCCCAAAAAAGCGTCAGTTTTTATCTGCGGCAGCAGGCAGTGGACCGTGGCTCTACTGGCGAAGGCTGTTGGGCTTTCTTTGCCTTAGCCTCCTTCTTTTTATCCCCTTGGTCGCTGTTTAGAGCACCGGTTTAGCAGACGCTATCAGAGTCGTCACTGTCTTCCGCCTGGCGCTTTCGTGGTCTGCCGCCAAAGGACTGCGGACTGGTTTTTTGCGTGGAGGATCCTGTCCCGTGTAGCGCCGGAACGCGGTGTTTCAGTGTACTTGCCCACTTGCAACATACTGAACGCGATAGTTCCTCCTCTTTCTCCCTATGTTTGGTATCCTTCATTGCCTGCCTGGAGCGTCGAGGTCGATCCTCATTTGAGCCACTCTCCTTTCGCAGGTCTGCTGTCATTTCCTGAGTTAACGGGAGTTGCAGCCCCAAATGCACAACCTCCTCGTTGGCTGTCCTGCTGGCCAAGGATCCTCAACAGCCGTGTTTATGCTCCAGCCGCCTCCTTTAAGTGCTTTCGGAAGTGCCCTTAAGGTTGCCGACTTGCTGGCGACCTTTGTGGGTTAATAATCGCCAGACTGTCTGTGACCTGATGTTGTAAGTCTTGCACCAAGGAACCGTTCACTTTACTTTCAACACCCTTGTTACCCCCTCCGTCAGTTCGAAGCCTGGGGAGTTTGAGGACATGTGCGTCAGGTTTCGTGACCTCACTCTTCCTGCCTGCATACGTAGCTGCTTCTCGCCGGGCTGGGTTCTTCTGGCCCTTCGGCCCGCACTTTGTCCTCCCTCAGAACCTGAAAGCTGGATTGTCTTCGTACGCCTCTGCCGCTTTTCTATATTTTGCGACTTTCGTGTTGGAAGTCTAGTTCGCGTATCTCATTGAGATATCTGGATCTGACCCAGAAGTCCGCCGAAACGACCTCGTTATATATTCTCGACCTCCCACTAATAATTTAGGCGCACCTCTGCCAGTCCACCTCTCTAATACCACCCTCGCGCTTTTGAGTTTATTTTTTCCCCCCACTTACAGCACAGAAGCCTTACGGGATTTTGGCGAAGCATATGCCTCTCCACTCTGGGCCCTCTTCGGGCAACAACACCGCCCCATCCTCGTCGGCACGCCTCCTACTCCGCCCTCTTTGGGCATTTACTACCACACCGCCCTTCGCTGCTCTCCCCGTCACATAATGATATTTCTTGCCCCTCCCCCAGATTCGTGGGGCTTCACGCCAAAGCGCGCAGGGATTTTCCCAGCCTCGGTGAGACTGGTACCCTCCCTGGGGTAAAATTGTTTTGAGAGATATCATCATTATGTTTAAGTTGTTCCATCAGCGGGGTTTTTCTTTCTGGTTCGGGGTGGTGCTCCCCCTAGGCCGTGTTCATAAAAATGCCTAAAGGTACGCCCATACCTGCTGGTTTTTGGTCCGCGTCGGGTATAAACGCCCGATCCACTCTCCCGCAGAGCGAGTGGTTTCCCCCTATCCGCCACCCGGTGGGGGGGGGACGCGACATAATAGTACCAGCAACTCCCTTGGGTCCTCTCGCTCCTACTCAACCCATATAAGCTCCTCTAAACCTATTCCTGGTCAGTTCGTTTGTAAGATCGAAACACTTATTGAGTTTAAGGTGGTGACTCTTCGGGATATTTCGGGATCCCACGGAACTGTAAGTTCTACCAGTACTACGCGTTTTAGGCTTCGAGAGTAAAGAAAAATGGCCGGTCTGGCTGACGAAACACAAATATCCTCAGAGATTCTATACTGATTCTCATACGTGTCCATCACAAGTGTCCAAACAGGAGCTGGATCTAATATGGAGAAAGGCTTTTGTGTAGGTTTTTTTATAAAAACCTTCTTTCACAAACTCTATTGAGCGTTTGCTGGTTGTTATGTTTCTCTGTGCTCTTGCTACTGAAAGACTAACGGCTTCACGTATTTCCAGTACATACATTTCCAGTACTTTGTCATGGCGCCGCGAGTACTGGCCACTATCCAAGCTTATAGTGCTTGCAAAGATATGATTTAATAGCGCCCCCCAATCTTCACCCCCCCCTGATCGTCGCGCTCTAGGCTGTAGCTTAATTAGCCTAAGGGTTAAACAGGCCCTGAATGTGTATTATAAAGGGAAAATTAATATAGGTGTTTATAGGTTTCACACTGTCCAATACAAATGTTCACATACAAGTTTTAAAGGTGTATGTAAACGTAAGAAATAAAACAGACAAACAAGTAACAATTTATGTTTAATTCATTTCACATCTCGAGTATTAAGTATTATAATTAATAATAAATTTACCTTAAATATCATCAACTGCTGCTTATGAATACTTTAAACATTTATGAAATCATAACCACAAACATTAATAATAAATCTAAATTTAATCTAAAATAGACAAACATTTCAACAAAACATACCTATGATTATTGCTCCGGACTCCAAGTAACACTGCCTTAAAACGCTTTGACGGAGCTATTTTATAACCTTATTCCCCACCAACTGTTTACGTTACAATCAAATGACCGGAATGAAGTCAAATTGGCAACCATATTATTAATTGAATTAATTTACAAAATGAGGGTAGCTTACAACTCGTCCATCCTGATAATAAAGCTCGCGTCCTCGCGAGCAACATATTACACTAAATTTATACTAAGCTAATTTACTTTTACATCGAAATAATTTTAATGAACACACCTTTTATTACAAATCTATTACAATTGAAACCAATCATAGCATTTATTTATTTTACATCATATCAAATCACATGTTGTATCATATAACAAATCATATCATCATATATTATATCATATCTAACCATATCATATCATATCAAATCATATCATATCATATCCAATATCCAATCCAATATCATATCCAATATATCATATTCATTTCCAACAATTATATTATTCAGAGTAAAACCAATTACAGATGTTCTAGTCATTATCGTTCTCACTATCGCTATCGTTTTCACTACTACTTTTTTCATCATCGTTAACTGCTTTAAAGTTAACCCATGGATATATACGTTCTACGGGATATATACCTTCATAGGTTGCCTTTCTTTTACGTTTAGTTATTGGAGTATCTCCAATCAAATACCTATCATTTTTCAAAACCTTCAAAACCCTATAAGGGCCAGAACATTTAGGTATTAATTTTTTACTTTTCCCTAGACAAGGTATTGATTTCTCTACTCTCACTAGATCTCCTACACAAAATTTTCTAGGTTTACATCTTGTTTTGTCAAATAATTCCTTTTGTTTTGTTTGATTGTCAGTTATTCTCTTTTCTACTTCGGATCTAATTTTTAATAAATCTATGTTGACATTATTATCATAATTCTGTAAAACGGACGTTAATTGACTGTCTGAAATTCCTGATAATTTTAAGCCAAACAATACTTCTGCTGGGGAATAACCAATACTTTTATTAATGGTGTTATTAAGACCCCATTGAACATCTAAAATTTTTTCATCCCAAAGACATTCATCACGACCGTGATTTATAGCCGTTAAAGCATCTAATACGGTACGATTGTATCTTTCCACCTGTCCATTTGCACGTGGGGTGGAAACAGCGTTCATTATGTGTTTAATGCCTAATTCCGAAAGAAACTGTTTTACCTTATGTCCCGTAAAAGTAGAATATCTATCGGTTATTAATCTTTGCGGTACACCAAATGTCCCAAAATATTCTTTAAATACAATAATAGTAGTTTTAGCTTTTGTATTTTTAACGGGTTTTATAAAAATAAATTTGCTATATACGTCAATAATAATTAAAAGATATTTATTTTTATTCTTACTGAGATTAAATGGGCCTAAATGATCTGCATGAACTGTTTGAAATGGCTTGGATACTTTTGGTATAGGATGAAGATATCCAGACTTTTTTCCGGATGGGATTTTACTATGGGCACATTGCAAACAAGATTGTACATATTTTTTTGTAAATTTTCTCATTTTTGGAAACCAAAAGTTATCCTTAATCTTAGAGATAGTTTTATCGTACGAAAAATGCCCAATATCATCATGACACGTTTTTAATATTTGCCAACGAACGCTTTTAGGACCATTTAGGACCATTCTCTGTAATTTTAAAGACATGGTTATTTTTAAGACAGTAATTCTTTTTTATTTCAATTATTTCATTACTTTTAGAATCAAGTAGTATATTTTTAATTCGTTCTATTTCATTATCTCCCATTTGAACAGTTTTTAACCAGTTTTCGTCAATTACGTTAATATTAGCCAAATCATTGTTCATTATATCATTAGCAACAACCGGTATAGGATTTCTACTGAGAGCGTCAACGTGACACATTTTAGAACCAGACTTATAAACAAAGGTACAGTCAAATTCCTGAATAAGAGTCCACCAACGGGCAACTCTTGAAATTATATCCCTTTTCAACAACGTAGCTCGTAAAGAATTACAGTCTGTCACGATTGTAAAAGGAATTCCTAAAAGATACGTCCGGAATTTTGTAAGAGATGACACTACAGCTAATGTCTCTAGCTCATAAGAGGAAAAACGCTGCTCTTCTGGAGAAGTTTGGCGACTGAAATATGCTACAGGCTTAAGTTCCCCAGATTTTTGTTTTTGTAGCAATATTGCGCCTACACCTCGCTTACTAGCGTCGGTATGTAATTCTGTAATTGCAGACGGATCATATAAAGCAAGTATGGGTCGGGATACTAATTTTGTTTTTAAATCATCAAATGCTTGTTGTTGTTCAATACCCCAAACCCACGTGGCATTATTTTTAAGTAAAGAAGTTAATGGCTTGGCAATCGAGGCAAAATTCTTAATAAACTTTCGGAAAAAGCTAGCTAACCCTAAAAATTGTCTTACACAATGTACATTTTTTGGTATGGGAAATTTTTGAACCGCTTCAATCTTTTTTTCTCCTGGCCTTATGCCTTCAGACTTCAGATGCCTTAGAAATTTTAAGCGTTAGATTTGTATCTTTAAACCTTTGGAAAATAATTTTTAGTTTTTCTAAGCCGTCTTCAACCGATACTGATGGTATTAGAATATCATCCATATATGCTATTGCCGTACTAAACCTATGTGTACCTAACGCCTTATGAACCGCTCTTTGAAATACGGCTGGAGCATTTGCTAACCCGAAAGGCATCCTATTAAATTCCCATTGACCGTCGGGGGTAACGAATGACGTTTTAGGTTTTGAATTTTCTTCTAATTCGATTTGATAATAGCCGCTAGCTAAATCAAGTGTTGAGTAATATTGGTATCCGGAAAGTTTTTGCATTTGGTCTTCCATCGACGGCAAGGGGTAATGTTGTTTTACAGTTTTTCTATTTAACGCACGGTAATCAATACAAAGACGCTTATCGCCGGTTTTTTTTCTAACTAGTATAATGGGACTTGCGTAAGAGAAATTTGATTCGCGGATAATATTATTATTACTTAATTCATCAATCATTTCTTGTACTTCTCGACGTTCACTATGCGACATTCTATACGGCCTATAAATAACTGGTTGATCATCTTTTAAATCAATAGACATTTTTTCGATATTTGTACATCCTAATTCGGCTAAACTATCGGCAAAACAATCACGAAAGAAGTTTATTAAACCTAACAGTTCTAATTTCAAATGGTGTGGAATATCTCCGACATTTATTTGATCTAAAGTAAAAGGTTTGTATAAATTTGATTTTGATTCCACTCTATTAATTTCAAACAATCCAAAAGATTCTAAAACTATTTCAGCTCTAGCTAGAAGTTCTCCTTTTACAAAATTAATTGGCTTTGCTGATATCGGTATAACCAAAACTGAACCTAGACCGTTATCAATTTTAAAAATTCCTTCCTGAATTATATATTCATTATTTGGTTTTCCCCGGTAACTACTTTTTAAATATATTGAACCACTAAATTTAGGATCACACGTGATTTGTATCGTGTCTGGACTCGCAAGAGTTACATTATTTGCAATATTTAAATCTAATTTTATTTTATTACTATTACAGTCACTGTAATTATTATAGAAACATAAATTATCCTTTGTTTTCACAATATTTACATGAGGTTGTTCAGTATAAGATTGTCCTATTAATAAGGAATATTTTAACAGAGAATCCGATACTATATAACATAACACTTTAGCATTAACTCCCTGAATACTAATATTAGCCACACTAGATCTGAGAGAATGTACAATTGTACCACCAAAACCTACCATAGGTCTAATATCATTACTATCCCATTGTTTTAATATTTCTTTAGCTTCAGATTCTCGAATTAAAGTTAAATCACTTCCTAAATCAATAAACCCAACTACTCTTATATTATTAATTGTTATATCCTGTACATATTTATCATTTTCGTTACTTTGTAAAGTTTCATTAATTTTTAGAATTTTCTTTTTTTCATTTATCTTTTTATTATTAAAACATTCATTTTCTAAGTGACCTAACATGGAACATTTTGAACATTTCTTTAAAGGTTTCGAACATTTAAAAGCTGGATGTCCTTCCTCTTTACAATTATAGCATCTAATTAAATTGTTACTATCATTTTGGCGTTTTAATTCTCTATTTACTTTTGTAATATTACTTTTATTAATCTTTCTATTTGAAATATTTCTTAGATAAGCTAACAACTTGTCAGGATTATCGAATTGTGCTGCTTCTGCTCCTAAACGTACAGATCTATCTTCAATTCCATGTAAAATACATTCTACAGCCCTTTTCCCTTTAATGTCCCACCGATTTAATAGAGTCATTTTTTCATAGAAATAATCTTCCAAAGAATCACCAAATTTAGCTTTCCTTTCCAACATTTCCGATAACATCTGACCATAGTTTTCATCAGAGGGGAATGCATTACGTAACTTAATTTGCCATTCTTCCCACGTGAATAAAACTGTAGATAAACCCTCGTACCATTTCTTCGCTACTCCGACAAGTTTAGGTAAAGCATAATGTATTGTTTGTCTGTCGCTCCAACCATATAAAATTGCACATTCATTAACTTTAGTTAACCAATTGTTTATAGTCTGGTTTTTTTGTGAAGGGTCAAATTCTGGCACAACATTGGTGTTTGAAAAACTTTCCTTGGTATGATTGTTGTTTATACTCTGAATAATATCGGCAAATTTTGAAAGCAACTTACTTGAATCATCCGAATCAAGTCTCCAAGGACTGCGGGAGCGATTTCGACTCGTCGATCTCGGTGAACGATGTCGGTCTCCGCTGACATCACGTACCACACGACTGCAACTTCGATGCCGGTTGGATTCTTCACGACGCCTGGTGCGACTTCTTCGTCGTTGCCTTTCTCTTGACCGACTCGCCCTTTTTTTTTTTTTTTTTTTTTTTTTTTTTTTTTTTTTTTTTTTTTTTTTTTTTTTTGTCGCTGGGAAAAAATGCCATTACGCATCCCCTTCCCGTCGGGGGACGGGAGAGGGGTATGTGGGACTCCCGGTAAAGGCGTTCCCGGTATACCCACTAAAAATACCCAGCGGCGCTCCGACCTCACCTGCGTGGAGAGGGCCTGGGAGTCCAAAGCGTCCAGGCCCCCGCCGGTGACTGCCCGCCCTACGGCAGGCCCCTCAGACCCCCCCTAGTGGGCAGGGGTCGTTACAATGGCCTGAGTGCACGGCCATTGTGGCCCGACGAGTGGGGTGATCCTGGAAATGCAGGCGGTGGCGCCCCCGCGCCTGTCGCCTGCGGATCACCCCCAGGGGCGGAGGGCGACGGACGTTGTGTCCGCCGTCTTCTGCCCCTTCTTCGTCTGCGGAGCGGCGCCGCGAGAGGGTCATCCTCCCGCGTGCGCTCCGCCGCCTCCTTCTGTGACATTACGTCCTCACAGAAGGAGGCTACCGCCGCCCATGCCTCCTCCCCGCTCAGCATGGCGGCGACCACGCTGGGGAGCGTGAGGTCGGCCCCGACTACTGCCACCAGGGCGCGGCGAGGTTCGGACCACGATGGGCACACCTCCAAGGTGTGCTCCGCCGTGTCTACCGCGGCCCCGCAGTGGTGGCACGCTGGAGACTCCTCCCTCCCGATCCGGTGCAGGTACGATCCGAAGCAACCATGCCCGGACAGCACCTGCACAAGACGCAGAGAGAGGGAGCCGTGCCGCCGATCGAGCCAATCGCCCAGGACGGGCCCGATGGCGTCCAGCAGCCGGCGACCGAACGCCGCGGAGGTGAGGTCCTCCGCCCACTGCCGAGTGACGGCGTCCCTCAGCTCCCGGCGGATCTCCTCCCGCTCCCCCGGATCCGGACGACGGTTCAGTGCCCTCTGACCCGCCGTCCACTCGTACATTCTGGCGAGCACCCAAGCCTCCAGCTCCCAAGGATGGGTGCCCGCCAGAACGCACGCAGCCGCAAAACTCACTGTGCGGTACGCCCTAGCCACCCGCTGTGCAATGGCCCTTTGTGGCCTGCGGATGGCAGCGGCGTTCTCCCGTCTGCACAGTGAGTCCGCCCATATGGGAGCCCCGTACAGGGCCATACTTTTCAGTATGCCGGCGTATAGACGCCGGCATTGATCGCCGGGACTCCCGACGTTCGGGAGGAGCCACGAAAGGGCGCCCGCTGTTTTGAGCAGGCGCGTCGACAGCTCGGCAAAGTGAGCGCCGAAGCGCCACTTGCTGTCGAGCACCAGGCCCAGATATTTCATCTGGGCCTGCACCTCAACGCGGGCACCCTCAACGAATATATGGGCGTCGGGCGGTTGGCGCTGCCGAGGCCCACGGAAAAATACGGCCTCGGTCTTGTGCAGCGCCACCTTCAGCCCTAGGCGGGAGATTCGGTCCACCACTAGCGAACCTCCCGCCGAGGCCAAGCTGGCCGCCTCCCCGAAATTCCTCCCCCTGGCAGTGAGAAGAGTGTCATCTGCATAGCAGATGACAGTCGTGCCACGGGGGAGATTGCCCCGCAAAAGCCAGTCGAATCCGATGTTCCACAGGAGTGGTCCTAGAACGGAACCCTGCGGAACACCGGACTCGACGCAGTAACTGCGGAGCTCGCCCGACCTGTTGGCTAGGCGGACTGTGCGGTCCTGCAAATAGTCCGCCAACAGAGCCCGCAGATACTGAGGCACCCCGTGGAAGCGGAGCGCCTCTAGCACGGTGGAGTGGGGAATGGAGTTGAAGGCGTTGACTATGTCAAACGACACAGCCAACACTCCATCCCCCGCGGCCATCGCCTCCTTCACCCCGTCCCTGAGTCGGGACAGGGCGTCAACCGTCGAACGCTCAGCTCGAAAACCGAACTGAGCGTCCGCTAGGTCCGGGCCAATTGTGCGCAGGTGGCAGTTGAGGCGGGCGGCGAGGATCCTCTCGAACATTTTTCCGACCTCATCGAGCAGAACGATGGGTCGGTATGCCGATGGGGAGTCCGCCGGCCGCCCTTCCTTCCGGAGGAGGCACAATTGGCCCTCCTTCCAAGGCTTCGGGAACCTCTCGCACGTCAGACACGCGCTGAAGAGGTCCCGAAGCCTCCCTCCCATCTGGGAGGCGGCGATGGCCACAACTTTGGCGGGGACGCCGTCCGGACCTGGGGCCGTCTTCTTGGCCCGGAGGCAGAGCGCTGCCATCTCCACCTCGTCCTCCGTCACCAGGGGGACCTCCTCGGCCGATGTAGCCGCCACCAGAGGGGCGCTCATTACTGGTGGGGTGAAGTTGTCCCTGCGCGGAAACAGGGACTGGACCACCCCATCCAGGAGCGCCGGCTCGAGGGTCTCGGCAACTGGGGGACCGCACGGACGCAGCTTCTTGCGTGCCGCCTTGTACGGCCTCCCAAATGGGTCAGTGTCGAGACCCTCCGACATCTCCGCCCTCGCGCTACCCTGAGCTTCGGCCATTCGCGTCGTCAGGGTAGCCTTCGCCTCTATGTATGCAGCATAGAGGCGGCCCTCGTTTTCGAGGTCGCAACGGCGCCGCCGCCGGCTCCTTGTGTAGGCCCTCCTGGTGGCCACACAGGCGGCCCGGAGATCCCCCAACTCCTCTGACCACCAGTATACAGCGCGGCTGGGAGGAGGGCGGCGAGACCGAGGCATGCTAGAGTTGCATACCTCGGTCAGGGAGTCCCTCAAGTGGACCGCCGTGGCGTCCACGTCCCGGCCGTCGACTGGAGGCGACAGCCAGTCCTGCACGAGAGCCGCCTCCTTGGCGGCCTCCCGGTCCAGGCGGGTGAGCGCCCACCGCGGGAAATGCGGTCGACCCGCGCGGCCCCCCCGGGAGCCCTGTGTGGAGACATCGAACCGCACGTATCGGTGGTCCGACAGCGTCTCCACCAGCTCCACCCGCCAGTCCACAACGCGGGCCGCCAAAGAAGGAGAGGCGAAGGCGAGGTCCACGATGGACCCCCCCTCTCGCCGCACGCACGTGAGGACTGTGCCCCTGTTGAGGAGGGACAGACCGGACGACACGTACCAGGCCTCCAGCTCGCGACCTCGGGCATCGGTGGTTGGGTTACCCCACACCACCGACTTGGCGTTAAAATCGCCCACCACCAGCACCCTGCGCTGCGCCACTCTGCCAACCACCATGGCTAGGACTTCGAGGAAGTTCTCGAAGTCCGTGAGAGGGCGGTTTGGGGAGATGTACACCCCAATGAGGGCCACGTCACCCCACGCGGCGGCCACGTATCCCGGTCCCCTCTCTAAGAGCGAGAGGGGAGGGGAGTCTGTGGAAGACCGCGCTACCAGTGCTACCGAGCCGTTGTCGTCTCCCAGCCAGCTGCTAGGGACAGAATACGGCTCGGCAACAACCGCCACGTCCACCAACCATTCTGCGAGGGTTTGGACCAGTAAATCCTGGGCCGCTCTGCAGTGGTTGGTGTTCGCCTGGAGAATGCGATGGGCTCCGTTCATTCGGTGTTCATCGCATTCCCCTCGGTGGCCGGCGCGGTAACTGGTGTTACGACGGCGGCGGCAGCAGCTGCAGGTCGCGCCTGCGCTTTCCCCTTCTTAGATGGCGGGCAGCACTTCCTGCCCGTCATCACGTGGTCGGCGGGACGACCACTGGCAGCGCATACTGCGCAGCGCGGAGTCGTAGCCTCGCACGTGGCCGACTTATGTCCCTCTTTGCCGCAACGGAAGCACAGTTCCGTGCGCTCGGCAGTGGAGGGACAGAGAGCCCGGGTGTGGCCAATGCCGAAGCACTTGAAGCAGCGCATCGGCCTGTCCTCAAGTGCCCGGACCCTACCCGAGCTAAGCCCGACCGAAAGGCGGCCCTTGGCCACAACCGCCTTGGCTGCTACGACTGGGCACTCCAGCTGCATAGTGCCCATGCCTCCGCGGCCGAGCCTAATGGCCCGGCCCTTGATGGCTGTTACGGCGCAGCCCCCCGCCGCCGCTATCGCAGCCACTACCTCCTCTTGAGTGACCGAGTCGTCGAGGTCAGTCACTTCAAGAGCCGCGCATTTGACAGGTCTTGCGACCTTTGCCGTGCCGGCGACAGCCTCTTTGAGCTTCGACGCAAAGAGGTCTGCCTTGGTGCCGCCCTGAGACCCGGAGAACTCGAAAATTCGAGCCCCCGTTTGGGTCTTCCGGCACGTAACTCTGCCCGCCCCGAGTTGCGCTGGATCGACACTTGTACGGGCCCGCCGCAATACGGACTCGTACGTCTCACCGCGCTCCGCTGCCTCTGTGGTCAGCGTGACCACGACGGCAGCGGTCTTAGGAGGAGCGAGCTTCTTCCTCTTGTCAGCCGCAGGCTGGCTGGCCTTAGGCTGGGCTCCAGGGGGCTTAGGGGCCGACTTCTTGCCCTTCCGCTTCCTCGGTACCACCTTTGTCCAAGGCTGACCGACTCGCCCTGCGTCGACTGCGCCAACTGACTTTACTGCGGCTCCTGGATTTTTCTAGACGAACTTCGTTTTGTCGACGTGGAGGAGTGCTGACAACCCTACCACAGGTTTCTCTGCTCCGACGACGACTCGGTCTGCTTATGATTGGCGACTGAGACTGGCAATTTAATTCCATTTTCGCTGAAATAACAAAAAATATCCGGACATTATTTGTTATATGTGATAAAGTGAGATCATCCCACTTCTGAATTTGTAAACGTAAGAAATAAAACAGACAAACAAGTAACAATTTATGTTTAATTCATTTCACATCTCGAGTATTAAGTATTATAATTAATAATAAATTTACCTTAAATATCATCAACTGCTGCTTATGAATACTTTAAACATTTATGAAATCATAACCACAAACATTAATAATAAATCTAAATTTAATCTAAAATAGACAAACATTTCAACAAAACATACCTATGATTATTGCTCCGGACTCCAAGTAACACTGCCTTAAAACGCTTTGACGGAGCTATTTTATAACCTTATTCCCCACCAACTGTTTACGTTACAATCAAATGACCGGAATGAAGTCAAATTGGCAACCATATTATTAATTGAATTAATTTACAAAATGAGGGTAGCTTACATGTATTTGTTACAAAATCAGTCTATAATAAACCATCAAGGAGTCAACACGTATTTAATTTTAACAAAACAAACAAACCGTTCTGCTACACAAAATTGAACCTAACGCTATCAAACATATGGTCCAAAACGAGCCGGATTGAAGAAGCGAACGGTCAATGCAGTCGGCCGCGTGAATACAAAAGAAGCTAATAGATAAGGAATTGCATCGGTTGAAGTAAACAACTTTTTTTGTATGAAGTTTTACTTGTGATTTGAAAACGTTAATATTATTAATTAAAATTGCCTCGCCTACAGTGGAACAAAATAAATTATTATCTACTTTAGAAGATGTGGCGAATATGATTCAAAAGGCTCAACCAAATATTAAGAAGTGTCCGAAGCAAAGGCAATCAATTAATGATGTGCAAAAACCTCATTACTTAAAAACTAGTGTGACGGGAGAGGCAGAGATATTATTGCGACACATAAAAATTACACAAGATAATTATGCCGGCGCCTGGGAATTACTTAAAGGGCGATTTGGAAATAAAAAAATGATTGTTGTTTCAATTTTAAAAAGGCTATTTGGTCAGAAAAAGGTTTCACATCAGTCAGCTTTTCAAATTAAAAAACTTTTAGACACAACTACGGAATGTATTAGTAGTTTAAAAAATTTAAATATTAGTACAGATACTTGGGATCCTATTTTGATATTTATAGTGGGACAAAATTAGACTTGGAGTCATTGAAGGAATGGGAAGAATATTCTTATAAGAAGAACAGTGATGAAATGCCTTCGTGAGAGGATTTTAAAAATTTTCTTGATTCTAAATTTCGTACACTAGAATTAGTCACTCCAATTTCAACAATAAGGGACAAACTACAAACTTCTAAATCATTTCATGTCTTAAACAGAGGTAATGAAATCCATCAAACCCAGTATCCTAATAATCATTTACAACCTTCTTGTTCATATTGTAAAGGGGGTCATTTCATGTATAATTGTAAAGATTTTGCAAAGCAACCAGTGGAACAATATTTGAAATTGTAAAGAAAAATCATCTTTGTTTTAACTGCCTCGTACCAGATCACAATGTATACAATTGTAAAAATAAAACAACATGCCGAATCTGCAGAAGAAGACATCACTCCTTATTGCACCGAGTAAAAGACACAAACGAAGAACTAGAAGAACAACCTAAACAGATTATAACAACTGCTCATTTCTCTAAACAACAACTTGGTCATGAGGTGTTATTCGCAACAGCACAAGTAGAAGTCAGGTCAAGAGATGGTGGTACACACTTGCTTCGTGCTCTAATTGACCAAGGCTCAGAGGCTTCATTCGTATCTTCAAGAGTTGTAGAATTACTAGGGCTGAAAAGAATTAGTATCAACGGTGAAGTCTCTCGAATAGAAGAAGAAACCCGAATGCCTATAAAAACCTTAACTTACCTGTCAGTTGCATCGCGATTTAACAATAATGAAGTCATAACAGTGAAGGCGTATGTGCTGAAGGCCATATCGACTCAATTACCTTCCAAAACCGTCTTGATGAACTGGCAAGGGCTGAAACAAATAGATTTGGCTGATCCGAACTATTATAAACCAGGAAGTATAGACATTTTACTGGGCGCTGATGTCTTTAGTAAAATTATAGAAAATGGTTTAATTAAAATGCCTAATGGAATAGTAGCGCAAAAAACGTATTTAGGGTGGATATTATCGGGACAAAGAGAAAAAGAGATTTTGAAGAATCAACACAATATAATTACATTACATATAAGAAGCCTGGTTACAGAAGATAATAATATATTAAAGAAATTTTGGGAAGTAGATAATGAATTATACAAGAAGAAGAAGATACTTACAAATGAGGAAGAGAAGTGTGAAGAAATTTACAAAAACACAACTAAGAGAGATGAACATGGAAGATATATAGTACATTTGCCACTGAAACAAAGCGTAGAAGATACAGTCCAGTTATGTGGAGATACAAAACAAGGAGCTATAAATAGATTCAAACAATTAGAAAGGAAATTTCAAAGGAATGAGAAGTTAAAGGGAGAATATTTAAAGGTTATAAGGGAATACATAGCAATGGGTCACATGAGAAGATCAGAAATAACAGACAACAATTGTATATACTTACCTCATCACGCTGTAATCCGCGAAGACAAAGACACTACAAAGGTTAGAGTAGTATACGATGCATCAGCAAGTGGACCTAAAGGCAAATCCTTAAACGATGCTATGATGGTAGGTCCTGTATTACAACCTGATCTTCGAAGTCTAATAACTACTTGGCGTGCATACAAAATTTGTGTAGTAGGAGATATAGTGAAGATGTACAGAATGATAAAAATGACAGAAGCACATACAAATTTACAACGAATCATTTGGAGAGACAGCCCTGACAAGGATCTCGAAAGCTATAATCTTACAACTGTTACTTTTGGCACTTCAGCAGCTCCATATTTAGCTGTCAGAACGTTACACCAACTAGCTGATGATGAAGCTCAGGTATATCCACAATCTGCATCTGTAATCAAAAGATCATTTTGCTTGGATGATTTAATGACGGGAAGTGATAATGAAGAAAATATTAAGAAAATATGTGAAAAAATTAGAATGGTATTACGGAAAGGAGGATTTATTATGCAAAAGTGGTCTAGCAATTCTGAAGAAGTTCTAAGAGAGAACTAGATAAGGTTATTAAAATACTTGGATTAACGTGGGATAGGAAAGAAGAAATATTTAAAATTACTGTGAACTTACCTGAGATGGTACATCCTGTGACGAAGAGATCCATTTTATCAGATGTCGCCAGAATTTTTGGTCCGTTTGGATGGTTATCACCTGTTATCATAACTGCTAAAATTTGGATTCAAAAATTGTGGCTCTGTAACGTACGATGGGATGACGAGCTACCGTCACATATTTGTGAAGAATGGATAAGATATAGACAAGAGCTGACACATTTACAAAACATACAGATACCACGATGGTTAAAAACGACCAAAAATAATTTTGATACAGTAGAATTACATGGTTTTGCAGATTCATCTACTCAAGCATATGCTGCGGTCACTTACCTTAAAGTTGTGGATGGTGATGAAGTACATACCATGATTCTTCCGTCTCGGACTAAGGTTGCACCATTGAAGCAACTGTCAGTACCTAGATTGGAATTGTGTGCTGCAGCTTTATTGGCTGAACTTATGTATGATCTTGCAGAATTACTAAAGATAAACAAGGATAACATATTTGCTTGGACAGATTCTACGGTTGTATTATCCTGGCTACAAGCTGAACCTAGTCGTTGGTGAACCTTTGTTGCTAACAGAATATCAGATATATTAAGAGTGCTAGACTATGATCGCTGGAGACACATTAAGTCTATTGATAACCCAGCTGATATAGAAACTAGAGGTTTAAGAGCATACGATCTTGATAATCACAAAAGTTGGTGGTCTGGTCCGGAATGGCTTAAGGAAAATAAAACATTCATGGAAAGAAAAGAAGACATTCCACAAACGGAACTAGAAATGAAGAGATGTTTACATACAAAGATGAAAGATGAAGAAAAACCCATATGGGAACGATTTTCGAGTTTAACTAGGATGAAAAGAGTGCTTGCTTATTGTAGAAGAGTTTTGAAGAAAAAAAAGGAAGGAAGAAAGACAAAGTCATTTAACAGTAAATGAGTTGGAAAAGGTATTAGAAGATAGTATAAAATATTATCAAAATTTAGTATATGAAGAAGAAATTGATGACCTCAAAAAGAAGGGAATAGTTAAACGTAGAAGTTCCTTAATCACACTTTCACCGTTTTTAGATAAAAAGGGTTTGATAAGAGTAGGAGGTCGATTGCAAAATGCTTTGATACCTGAAACGTCTAAACATCCTATCATAATTCCAGCTAAACAACACATAACAAAACTTTTAATTGTGGAAGCACATATTAGAACATTGCACGGCGGGATACAGCAAATGGTGGTTTTTCTGAGAAATAAATACTGGATTATGGGGCTAAAATCAGCTGTAAGAAAATGTATACACAACTGCAAGGTTTGCATCATAGATAAGGCAAAGGTGAAGCATCAGTTAATGGGTCTGTTACCACTCACTAGGGTCAATGAGTACAGACCATTTTTCAATAGCGGAGTAGATTACGCAGGTCCTGTGTCTCAACATGAGAACATCAAAGGGTCGTGGACACCATGCTACGAAGGGTTATATTTGCCTGTTTATCTGTATGTCGACTCGTGCCATTCACCTTGAAGCAGTTACGGATTTGACTTCACAGGCTTTTATAGCAGCGTTTCGAAGATTTGTGGCTCGGAGAGGGCATTGCGCACATATTATGAGTGACAACGGGACGAATTTTGTTGGTGCTGGAAAGGAATTAAAAGATTTGTTTGCCAAGACAATGAATAACGTGACAAAGGAAGTGGCAGAATTATTAGCTAACGATGGCACAACATGGCACTTCATTCCACCAAGAATGACTTCATATGGAGGACTATGGGAGGCTGGTATTCAGTCGGCTAAAAGACACCTTACGAGAATCAATAAGGACACCAAACTGACTTATGAAGAAATAGCCACACTTCTAGCTCAAATCGAAGCTTGCCTTAATTCACGACCACTTTGTAAGATAGATAAGGATACAGATACAATTTTGACACCAGGACATTTCTTAGTAGGCGAGCCCTTAATTAGTATTCCAGATACAAGCTATGAAGAAAAGAATATTAGTCTGATGAATAGGTGGCATCTAATACAAAAAATGACAAAAGATTTTTGGCGGCAATGGAAAACTGAATATTTAAATACACTACAACAAAGATATAAATGGCAAACTAAGGTTCCATCGCCTGTGATTGGTGATATTGTCATAGTAAAGGACCCCCAACCAAATGGTTATTGGCCAAGATCCAGCGTCTGCATCTTGGATTAGATAATTTAGTAAGAGTAGTAACAGTGCAGACCCCTGGTAACCATGAACTAAGGAGACCGCTATCGAAGCTAATATTATTACCCAAAGATGTAGATTATAACTAAATCATGGTGGGCGGTTAGATATAAGATATTAGATATAAGTACAAAAAAAAGTTAAAGTTAAAGTAAATAATTATATCATGTGTTATAAAATGCATTGTTTAAGTGTACAATTTAACAACTAAAATAAGTATTGTAATTGACAAATAGTTGAGTTAAAACAAAATTAAACTTTATTTAAAAACAATTGTTTTTGGTGGGCGGTATGTCCAATACTAAATAAATGTTCACATACAAGTTTTAAAGATGTATTTGTTACAAAATCAGTCTATAATAAACCATCAAGGAGTCAACACGTATTTTTTTTTTTTTTTTTTTTTTAGCTTCACGCTTTTATCCCGCACAAGGCAGGGTAGGCAGAGGGAACTGCAGGAACCACATGAACCTAGTGTTAAGACACTCCGTTACTTAGTCCCTGCTTACTTTGTCCCCAATTATAAATAATATTATATAAAATTTTATACATATAATATTGAATATATAAATGTTTGGTGTGAATGTATAACGTGTAATATATGTAAATAAATATTGAATATAATTTTATATTTTAAATAATAAAATATTAAATATTAAATAATAAATAAATATAATATGGTTATATATATATTATAATATTACGCCTATACGTTATTACCTATTCCGTTTCAAATTATAATTGAAGTTAGTTAAAATACTTTAATATAATTCCTTTAAAAACTTACTTATTTTAAAATATTACCCCTACAATTTTTTTTATTACTACCCCTTTTTAATTTTTATTTAAATGAAGTTTAAGCCGAAATTATAGTTGTAGTCACATTATATTCCATATTATATTATTATATTGCTTGCGATATAGTAGATTGCCGACTCGACGCGTTCCTGACCTCGACCATAACTGGTTTCTTATCTCGCCCGTTGTTAGTGGATTTATTGTGTACTACGTGTTTATTAATTTTTAATATTTTAGTTGAGTTATTTGTTTACTTGATAATTTAAAATGGCTACTCATGATGAAACAGTAAAATGTTCCTTATTTACGGAAAGCGCAGAATATAGAAAAAATATAGGTGTGGTACACTTTGTTTCCGATTGGATTACCGATACCTCGGAACTTCTTGGTACTTCTGAAATACCTAGATTATTAATTAGGTTGAAGGATTTAGATTCTCATTGTAATTCATTTGTAAACGCGTCCTCGGTGCTCTTGGGTGGGTTAGACCCGGCTATCGATTCCCAAGAACTTAATTATGTAAAACGAGAAATGCGTTTAGTAAAGGAATTATTAGACTACGCCGACGTTTGCTATTTGGATGTGACTGAGGAGCTACTTAGCAAGCTAGAGCGTTTACAAAACCTCGCCATCCGCTTTATTTACGGTCTACGTAAGTATGATCATGTATCTCATTTTCGAGCTCAGCTCAATTGGCTCCCAATTCGCCTTCGCCGAGATATGCACATCCTTACACTCCTTTTCAAAATCCTTAACTATCAAAACTTCCCTTCCTACCTCTGTTCCCGCTTTAATCTACATCCTTCTCCCCTTCGCTCGAGGCGGTCCGGTGTCATACCGATGCTGGACATACCGAAGAGTAATTCCAAATCCTACCAGAAGTCCTTTTCAGTGTATGCTGCATCCCTGTGGAATCAACTCCCTAAAAAGATCCAAAAAAGTCCTTCTTTAAATCCCTTTAAATCCCAACTCAAAAAACATCTTTTGAAAAATTTGGATTAGTAACCATTCTAAAGTTAAATACTAGTATTATTCTTCATATAAATGCTTTTATATAGTCTATATATTTATTATATCATGCTATACATGAAATATATGTATATGTGTATATATTTGTATATATGTGTATGTATGTGTATGTGTATGTATGTATATGTATATATATGTATATGTGTATGCGTGTATGTGTGTATGTATGTATTTATGTATAAAGTATATGTATATATGTATTTTATATTGATTTATTAGATATAATTTGCACTCTTCTCACCCGCTGCTTTAACTCATCCACCACCACCGGTTGGCTGGAAGAGATCTCTTATAGAGATAAGTCCACCGTTGTGTACGGAACTATTGTAATATGTAATATTTTTTCAATGTAAAAATTTGTGCAATAAAGAGTATTATATAAGAAAATAGACGACCTCCGGGTGCTTCAGTTAGAGTTGTGCCCACCTGCTCCCGTAGTTGATCCCGTCATGGCCAGTACACCCGTAAAAATGAGTAATAAAAATATTATTGAGCGAACTCCTTGTAATAGATTACCTGATTTACCTATACCTAAATTTGATGGACGTTCTGATTCCTGGATAAGTTTTATTGATCAGTTTGACAGTGTAGTAGATTTCCAACACCATTTGACCTCCACAATGAAATTGCAGTACTTAGATGGTTCCTTAGCAGATGAACCTAAGCGGTTGTTGCTACATTTAAAAATTGAAGAAGGCAATTATGAAGTTGCTCGTGAGTTGTTGAAACAGCGGTATCACAATACACGGGTACTTGCTGATACCTATATAACTCAGATAGTTACCTTGCCGGAGATTTCGAATAAATTTACGGGTTTGCGCGCGGCCTTCTTGAACCCCTTGTTAACTGCCTATCGCTGTTTAGAGCGTTTAGATTTACCCGTATCCTATTGGTCTTATATGTTGTACAAATATGTTTGACTAAGCTTCCCTCTGATTTCAAATCCCATTTTGAGCGTTGTTATGGCGGTGACGCTGATGAGTTACCTACCTTTGAAAATCTTATTACCTTTTTGGACGACGAATGTCGTCACAATGACAACGTTGGCAACACCTCCCTTGTAGATTCTAACCTGACGAAATTTAAAAGTACTGTAAAGAATAGACAAAAAATGTTACCTGTAATAAATAATAGTAAAAAATGTTACCTGTGTGCTTCCTCTTCCCATTACCTCCGTGAATGCCCCAAATTTATGAATCCTAGAGATTTGTAAGACATTCCCGGTTATGTTATAGGTGTTTGGACAAACATCCAATTCTTATGTGCAAGCGGGACTACAAATGTTCAACCTGCGGTCGCTCATCCTATCACACTATGCTATGCTTTAATGATTTCCGTAACCCAATGTACCCCCGCTCATCCAAACGCAATTATAATTATAATTCGAAATTTAATGAACGCAATTATCTGCGTACCAGTCCTGCTTCTTCCCGCGGTCCCCACATGGGCGGGGGCCAGCATAAGAAATACTCCCCTTCACAACACCAGCGTTCCCCCCAACGACATTCCCAGAGAACTTCTCCCCCCCCGAGGAAATGCTCCGCCCCAACCTAGACATGTTGAAACCAATATTAGATATAGTGATAATTCCTATAATAGAGAAGATAGACCCACATAGCTAGATACTTGTATTACTCCCCCTTCCCCTTGCGTTAATATCTCACCCAATTCCCTTATATTGTTGCCTACTGTTAAATTACACGTTAAAACAGCTAGTGGTTATTATATTAAAGCGCGTGCCTTATGTGATACCGGTGCCCAGGGTTGCCTCATTACAACCGATCTTGTTGTTAATTACCTCAATTTGACCATCTCCCCCTCCTGTGCCCCTGTCTGTGGCATAGGTAATATTCCATTAGTGGTTTCCCGTGGTTCTATTTCCCTGTGTTTTAAACCTTTGTATAATTCCTTCCCTGAGGTGTCAACCTCTGCTATAGTTATAGATGTGATTGCCGGTACGCATCCTGAGTTTGAGTTCCCTGAGTCTGTGTTTTTTCCTAATAGTGATTTTTCCCTTGTTGACCCTACCTATAATAAGCCTGGCCCGATAGATATACTATTGGGTGCTGACGTGGTCGGCGCGCTTTTATTACAAGATAAAATATTTAACTTTAACGGCCTTACTGCTTTATCTACAATTTTTGGTTATATTGTTTGCGGTCCAGTCGCTGCCGATTATGGTGAATTAGAGCCCCCCATGACTGGAGGATCCTTACCTGTCTCATCGAGAAATTCTGGAAGGTTGAAGAGACCCCTCAAACCATGATTGCTTACCCCTTAGATAACGATGGTGAGATTTATAAATAAAACCCGAAACTTACCCGTTGAGCTATCTGTATCCTTATCGCGTTAGCGCGTAGCGTTTCCTTGCGGTCTTCCCTAAGACGACTCTCACTCTTTCTTGACAAAGAAGGAATCATCAGAGTAGGTGGTCGTTTATGAAACTCCTTTAACATTCGAAGAATTAACTACAATTTTTGCTAAAATTGAAGCGGTATTAAATTCCCGGCCGTTATGTCCCTTATCTAATGACCAAACGATTTAGAAGTTTTGACGCCTGGTCATTTTTTGATTGGCCAACCTCTTAGTGCTTTGCCGGAGTATCCCTATAACAATGTAAAAATTAATCGTTTAACCCGTTTTCAAGTAGTGCAACAGATAACTCAACATTTTTGGTCGCGGTGGCAGTTAGAGTACCTATACACTCTGCAGACTAGGCAGAAGTGGACTGATCCAGTGAATCCTCCAACAGTAGGCGAGCTAGTCCTCATAAAAGTTGATAATTTATCCCCTTTACAGTGGCGACGTGGTCGCATTTCCCAAATTTATCCTGGTAAAGATAACGTTGTGCGTGTGGTCGATGTTAAGACATCGACAGGTATCCTAAAGAGAGCCTTAACCAAATTAGTTCGTCTACCTATTAGTTAGCTACTCCCATTTTCTCGTAAACATTAGATGTTTAGGGCGGGGGCTATGTTTGTTCATATATGGCAACCCCGACTAGTTTAGAGTCTTGTGCGAACACCCCGCGCGAGCGGTCAGTTGTAGTAGTGCAGTAGTTATCGAGAAGTAGTAAAAGGGGCACGTGAGACGGCCGACGCGAGCGCACGTCCTTCCTGAAGTCGATATATTAATTAGCGGTGTGATTTTCCCTCAGCCTTATTTGATTTCCCTTTTGTGTATTCCCTCTTGATATTGAACATGACAAAGACAAACCTACAAAAGATAATAGTGCAAGTAACCCTAAGTGAAGAAGACTAATGTGAAACATTCCATGGCGCCATGAACAATCAGTGTTTGTGTTGTGAATTATGAAGATAAGGTACTGTACAATTTTATTATCCTAAGACCGACTATAAGGTAAATAATTAATAAATAAGCTACCCCTCAGCACGCTTCCACAATTGCTGAACCAACCCTACCCTCTATTCAATATATATTTTTTGGTAGCAGAACGCAGTTCATTATATACTACTATATACTATACATTTTCTGGTAGCAGAGCGTGGTTCATTATATACTATATACACGGATCTTTCTTGCATTCTTCTCGCTAAAATTTTTGCGTATACTTTACCACCTAAGCTAATCAAACTGATAGCCCTATAGCTTGCACAGTCTATCTGTGAACCTTTGCCTTTATACAAAGGCACGATGACTGCACTTTGCCAATCATCTGGGACCTCCCCCGATTTCCAGCACAAATTGCACAGAAACCAGAACAAGTCCAAGATGCGAGGTCCACCATATTTGATCATCTCGGCAGTAACTTCATCCGCTCCCGCTGACTTACCACATTTCAAGCTTCTTATTGCACTCTCAACTTCTTTTATACTGATTTCGCCATCTGCTACATCAAGACTCGGCTTGTCGCTGTTACTTGAGGCAGAAGCGTCATCACATTCATACATCTCCTTATAGAATTCCGCCCATCGCTGCAAAACGTGTGATCTGTTTGTGAATATCTCACCGTCCTTCGAAAGCACCCCTTTTATTCTAAAGGTTGACGAACAATTCCGTGAATCACTAACTTCTCGCCAGAAAAGCTTCGTGTTATCTCGGAAGTTGCTCGTCAATCTTTCATCTCTTTTACTCTCGTTTATTTCACGCTTCATCTTTATCAGTGCTTTCGTTTGGTGCTTTTGCAGCTTATACTCTTTCTTTTTAATCTCTCTTATACTTTTATTTTTAGAATAGAATATAGAAAATAAAATTTAGAATTAAAATAGAAATAAAATTTAGAAAGAAAAAATAGAATTAAGAATATAGAAAAATGATAGGTATGGTACGCTTTGTTTCCGATTGGATTACCGATACCTCGGAACTTCTTGGTACTTCTAAAATACCTAGATTATTAGTTAGGCTCAAGGATTTAGATTCTCATTGTACTTCATTTGTAAACGCGTCCTCAGTGCTCATGGGTGGGTTAGACCCGGCTATCGATTACCAAGAAATTAGTTATGTAAAAAAAGAAGTGCATTTAGTAAATAAGAAAATAGACGACCTCCGGGTGCGTCAGTTAGAGTTGTGCCCACCTGCTCCCGTAGTTGATCCTGTCATGGCCAGTACACCCGTAAGAATGAGTAGTAAAAATATTACTGAGCGAACTCCTTATTATAGATTACCTGATTTACCTATCCCTAAGTTTGAAGGACGTCCTGACTCCTAGATAAGTTTTATTGATCAGTTTGACAGTGTAGTAGATTCCCAACACCATTTAACCCCCACAATGAAATTACAGTACTTGGTTGGATCCTTGGCAGATGAACCTAAGCGGTTGTTGCTACATTTAAAAATTGAAGAAGGCAACTATGAAGTTGCTCGTGAGTTGTTGAAACAGCGGTATCACAAATTGTGATTCACAATACACGGGTTCTTGCTGATACCTACATAACCCAGATACTTACCCTGCCGGAGATTTCGAATAAATTTACAGGTTTGCGCGCGGCCTTCTTGAACCCCTTTTTAACTGCCTATCGCTGTTTAGAACGTTTAGAGTTACCCGTCTCATCATGTTAGTACATATATGTTTGACTAAGCTTCCCTCTGATTTGAAATCCCGTTTTGAGCGTTGTTATGGCGGTGACGCTGATGAATTACCTACCTTTAAAAATCTTACTACTTTTTTGGAAGACGAATGTCGTCACCATGACAACGTTGGCAACACCTCCCTTGTAGATTCTAACCTGACGAAATTTAAAAGTACTGTACCTAAACATACTTACTTTGCGGCTCCTCCCTCCCCTATATTAGATAATAGACAAAAAATGTTACCTGTAATAAATAATAGTAAAAAATGTTACCTGTGTGCTTCCTCTTCCCATTACCTCCGTGAATGTCCCAAATTTAGAGCTATGAATCCTAGAGAAAGATCGGGATTTGTAAAACATTCCCGGTTATGTTATAGGTGTTTGGATAAACATTCAATTCTTATGTGCAAGCGGGACTACAAATGTTCAACCTGCGGTCGCTCATCCCATCACACTATGCTATGTTTTAATGATTCCCGTAACCCAATGTATCCCACCTCATCCAATCGCAATTATAATTATAATTCCAAATTTAATAAACGCAATTATCCGCGTACCTGTCCTGCTTCTACCCGCGGTCCCCATATGGGCGGGGGCCAGCATAAGAAATATTCCCCTTCACAACTCCAGCGCTCCCCCCAACGACATTCCCAGAGAGCTTCTCCCCCCAGAGAAAATGCTCCGCCCCAACCTAGACAGGTTGAAAATAATATAAGATATCGTGATAATTCCTATAATAGAGAAGATAGACCCACATAGCTAGATACTTGCATTACTCCCCCTTCCCCTTGCCTGAATATCTCACCCAATTCCCTTATATTATTGCCTTATGTGATACCTCTATATATTTCTCTACTATATTTTCTCTATATTCTGCGCTTTCCGTAAATAAGGAACATTTTACTGCTTCATGAGTAGCCATTTTAAATTATCAAGTAGACAAATAACTGAACTAAAATATTAAAAATTTATAAACGCGTAATAAACAATGAACCCACTAACAACGGGCGAGATCAGAAATCAAGTAAACAAATAACTCAACTAAAATATTAAAAATTAATAAACGCGTAATAAACAATGAACCCACTAACACCGTGCGAGATTAGAAATCAAGTAAACAAATAACTCAACTAAAATATTAAAAAAATAATAAACACGTAATAAACAAAGAATCCACAACAACGGGCGAGATAAGAAACCAGTTACGGTCGGACGCGTCGAGTCGGCGATCTACTTATATCGCAATATAACAAAATAATGTGATATATAATATGACTACAATTAAGGCTTAAACTTCATTTAAATAAAAATAAAAAAAAAGTAACAATAAAAGTGTAGGGGTAATAATTCAAAGTAAGTTAATTTTTTAAGGAAATTATATTAAAATATTTTAACTAACTTCAATTATAATAACGTATAGGCGCAATATTATAAAATATATGTAACCATATTATGTGTATTTATTATATTTTATATTTAATATATAAAATTATATTCAATATTTATATTTTACACATTATACATTCACCCTACACAATTATATATTCAATATTATATGTATAAAAATTTCATATAATATTATTTATAATAAAATATAATTCACGAGCATACTCGAATGAAACGCGTGGTATGCGGCAAGGCGAGCGCGCGACGATAATTCTACCCACGACTACGTTATATTTTAAACAACTCGATGCGAACACATTTTAAAAGGTTAGGAAATCAAGTAAATTATATTGTAATTATGCGTTAGGTACCAAATTAAGAGCCAAAGCACCGGGAGAATAACACTATAATCAAGGGGACTCAGAGGGATGAAACTACGCTATGATCAAGGGGACTCAGAGGGATGAAACAACGCTATAATCAAGGGGACTCAGAGGGATGAAACTACGCTATAATCAAGGGGACTCAGAGGCATGAAACCACGCTTTGATCAAGGGGACTCAGAGGGATGAAACTACGCTCTGATCAAGGGGACTCAGAGGGATGAAACCACGCTCTGCTACCAGAAAATGTATAGTATATAGTAGTATATAATGAACTGCGTTCTGTTACCAAAAAATATATATTGAATAGAGGGTAGGGTTGGTTCAGCAATTGTGGAAGCGTGCTGAGGGGTAGCTTATTTATTAATTATTTACCTTA
This sequence comes from Dione vanillae, assembly GCA_037178615.1. Classification (NCBI taxonomy): domain Eukaryota; kingdom Metazoa; phylum Arthropoda; class Insecta; order Lepidoptera; family Nymphalidae; genus Dione; species Dione vanillae. The sequence continues at coordinate 17,618 of JAZFAU010000610.1, read as the reverse complement.
TAGTCGGTCTTAGGATAATAAAATTGTACAGTACCTTATCTTAATAATTCACAACACAAACACTGATTGTTCATGGCGCCATGGAATGTTTCACATTAGTCTTCTTCACTTAGGGTTACTTGCACTATTATCTTTTGTAGGTTTGTCTTTGTCAGGTTCAATATCAAGAGGGAATACACAAAAGGGAAATCAAATAAGGCTGAGGGAAAATCACACCGCTAATTAATATATCGATTCAGGAAGGACGTGCGCTCGCGTCGGCCGTCTCACGTGCCCCCTTTTACTACTTCTCGACAACTACTGGTACCGACCGCTCGCGCGGGGTTGGCACAAGACTCCAACTAGTCGGGGTTGCCATATATGAACAAACAATCCGAAAGGCTACTGTTGGAGGCCCAAGGAGGCTTTAGACCTGGAAGAGGATGCATGGATCAGATCTTTTCCATCCGTATGATCACAGAGAAGTTTTTGGTTGTAAACCAAAAGGTTTTCTGTGCTTTTGTGGACTTGGAAAAGGCGTTTGACAGGGTTGTGAGAAAGAAATTGTGGGAGATACTACCCCGGTACAATGTGAGCGGACCCTTGCTGCAGGCTGTAAAGTCTCTTTATAGAGATCACTCAGCCTGTGTGCGAGTAGGAGCCGACATGTCGCCTCGGTTTGGCATCCAATCGGGTGTCAAACAGGGCTGTGCCATGTCGGCTTGGTTGTTCAATTTGTATTTGGATAGCTGTCTCCAAGGACTGAAAGAAAGTGATATGGGTGTTAAAGTGGGTGACTTGAAGGTAAATTGCTTGTTGTACGCAGATGATGCAGTGCTTATTGCATCATCAGAAAGCGAGTTGCAGACATTGGTTACCATTCTGAAAGACGGGTGTGAAACTAATGGTCTAAGCCTGAATGTAAGTAAGACAAAGGTTCTGGTATTTGAAAGAGACGAGGAAAGGACAGATTGCAAGATTTTCGTGAATGGAAATTTATTAGAACAAGTGAATGAAGTAGTATACTTGGGAAGTATGTTAAGTAGAGATGGTAGATACGAAATGGATGTGGAAAGACGTGTTGCTGCCGGTAACAGAATGAACGGTGCCTTAGCTGCCTTGTTGAGACGGCAGAACGTCAGCGTCGCTGCACGTTTGGCCGTACACAATGCAGTTTTGGTTCCGACGCTGTTATATGGCAGTGAAACGTGGGTATTACAGAAGAAGAATGAAAGAAAGATGAATGCTGTGGAGATGCGATCTCTTCGAAGGATATGCGGAGTTAGCTTAGCTGACCGAATCCGCAACGAAGAGGTACACAGGATGGTAGGTACCGGCGAGGATGTCATAGTAAGAATGAAGAAGAATGTGCTCAGATGGTTTGGGCACGTCGAAAGAATGAGTGACGAAAGAATGGTAAAAAAGATATACGATGGAAAAGTGTGTGGTAAGAGAGGTAAGGGGAGACCTCGGTTGACTTTCGAAAACACAGTATCGAAGATACTGGAGGAAGGTCACGTAAAAAGCATGAGGACTCCCCGGAGAGCATGCATGAAGAGGTTAATGACAGTGGACGAGGCAAAAGAGGTATGCAGGGACCGCAGCGTTTGGCGCTCCGTTCTCTCTGACTACCCCGCTAGGGATAGATCGTGAAGATATGTATGTATGTATGTATGTAAATAAGTATTGTAATTGACAAATAGTTGAGTTAAAACAAAATTAAACTTTATTTAAAAACAATTGTTTTTGGTAGGCGGTATGTCCAATACAAATGTTCACATACAAGATACAAATGTTCACATTTAAAGATGTATTTGTTACAAAATCAGTCTATAATAAACCATCGAGGAGTCAACACGTGTTTAATGTTAACAAAACTAACAAACCGTTCTGCTACACAAAATTGAACCTAACGCTATCGAACAATCATATCAAATCATATGTTGTATCATATAACAAATCATATCATCATATATTATATCATATCTAACCATATCATATCATATCATATCACATCATATCACATCATATCACATCATATCACATCATATCACATCATATCACATCATATCATATCATATCCAATATCATATCTAATATCCAATCCAATATCATATACAATATACGAGGGTCAAACTGAAAGTTTTTAGAACTGGCAACTTAAAAGCATTATATTAAAAAAACAAGTTGAAATTTTGAAAATAGAACTCTTTACCAATAATATTGAGTATAAATTTCATTCATTTGTCATTTGTTTAACGATTTGGCGGCAAATTGAAAATTGTCTGTGCACGTCAGAATGAATTTAAGCCGAGAAAATTTTCGTGCAATGATCTTTTATGACTTTCGATGTCATATAAGTCAACAAGAAAGTTATGATAGACTTCGATTGGCTTTTCACGATGAAGCTCCATCTCGTGCCACAGTTTACAACTGGTTTAATGAATTCAAACGTGGTCGAACTAATCTCACCGATGAATTGTGTGAGGGACGGCCTTCTACAGCGACGACTGAAGATAATATCAGTGTTGTGCGGCGTATGATAGAGACTGACAAAAAAGTGACTTATCAGCAGATTCAGACAAGTCTAGGCATAGGTATGAGTCTAGTGCACAAAATCCTCCATGAACATTTAGCGGTCAGGAAGCTTTGTGCCCGCTGGATACCGCATATTTTGACCGAGGCTCAAAAACTTTGCCGTGTTGATTGGTGCCGAGAAATGATCCAAAAATTTAACGGAAGTGACTCAAATGCTGTGTTCGACATACTAACGGGTGACGAAAGCTGGATTTACTGTTATGATCCGGAAACCAAAAGACAGTCTGCTCAGTGGGTGTTTCCTTCCGAAGAGTTGCCAACTAAAGTGAAGAGAGGTCGAAGTGTTGGAAAAAAGATGGTGGCCTCGTTCTTCGGAAAGGCAGGTCATTACGCGACAGTTGTCTTAGAGGATCAGAAAACGGTTAATGCAGAGTGGTATACTAACAACTGTTTGCCACTTGTCTTGGAAAAAGTTCGAGAGAAACGACCTCGCAGCAGGATCCTCCTTCATCACGACAATGCCTCGTCCACCACCGCCAGGCAAACGATCGGCTATTTGGCGACCTTAGACGTAGAATTACTGGGTCACCCGCCGTATAGCCCCGACCTCGCACCCTGCGATTTTTATTTATTCCCGAAAATAAAAGAAAAACTTCGAGGAAAACATTTTATGGACGCCGAAGAAGCAGTGGCTGCGTTTCAAAACGCCGTTGAAGAGACCCCTAAGGCCGAGAGGGCAAGGTGCTTTTATCAATGGTTCCATCAAATGCAGCGATGTATTGATGTAAATGGACGCTATTTTGAAAAGTTATAATAAAACTAATAACTTGCTAGAATGCTTAGTTTTTGATTTTCTAAGAACTTTCAATTTGACCCTCGTATGATATTCATTTCCAACAATTATATTATTCAGAGTAAAACCAATTACAGATGTTCTAGTCATTATCGTTCTCACTATCGCTATCGTTTTCACTTCTACTTTTTTCATCATCGTTAACCGCTTTAAAGTTAAGCCATGGATATATACGTTCTACGGGATATATACCTTCATAGGTTGCCTTTCCTTTACGTTTAGTTATTGGAGTATCTCCAATCAAATACTTATCATTTTTCAAAACCTTCAAAACCCTATAAGGGCCAGAACATTTAGGTATTAATTTTTTTACTTTTCCCTAGACAAGGTATATTACTCTACTCTCACTAGATCTCCTACACAAAATTTTCTAGGTTTACATCTTGTTTTGTCAAATAATTCCTTTTGTTTTGTTTGATTGTCAGTTATTCTCTTTTCTACTTCGGATCTAATTTTTAATAAATCTATGTTGACATTATTGTCATCATTCTGTAAAACGGACGTTGTATAGTAGTATATAATGAACTACGCTCTGCTACCAGAAAATGTATATAGTATTTAATAAATATAATGAAACTGCGTTCTGCTACCAAAAAATATATATTGAATAGAGGGTAGGGTTGGTTCAGCAATTGTGGAAGCGTGCTGAGGGGTAGCTTATTTATTAATTATTTACCTTATATAGTCGGTCTTAGAATAATAGAAATTGTACAGTACCTTATCTTCATAATTCACAACACAAACACTGATTGTTCACGGCACCGTGGAATGTTTCACATTAGTCTTCTTCACTTAGGGTTACTTGCACTATTATCTTTTGTAGGTTTGTCTTTGTCAGGTTCAATATCAAGAGGGAATACACAAAAGGGAAACCAAATAAGGCTGAGGGAAAATCACACCGCTAATTAATATATCGATTCAGGAAGGACGTGCGCTCGCGTCGGCCGTCTCACGTGTCCCTTTTACTACTTCTCGACTACTACTGCTGACCGCTCGCGCGGGGTGTTCGCACAAGACTCAAAATTAGTCGGGGTTGCCATATATGAACAAACATAGCCCCCGCCCTAAACATCTAATGTTTACGAGAAAATGGGAGTAGCTAACTAATAGGTAGACGAACTAATTTGGTTAAGGCTCTCTTTAGGATACCTGTCGATGTCTTAACATCGACCACACGCACAACGCTATCTTTACCAGGATAAATTTGGGAAATGCGACCACGTCGCCACTGTAAAGGGGTTAAATTATCATCTTTTATGAGGACTAGCTCGCCTACTGTTGGAGGATTCACTGGATCAGTCCACTTCTGCCTAGTCTGCAGAGTGTATAGGTACTCTAACTGCCACCGCGACCAAAAATGTTGAGTTATCTGTTGCACTACTTGAAAACGGGTTAAACGATTAATTTTTACATTATTATAGGGGTACTCCGGCAAAGCACTAAGAGGTTGGCCAATCAAAAAATGACCAGGCGTCAAAACTCTAGATCTAGATCGTTAGGGTCATTAGATAAGGGACATAACGGCCGGGAATTTAATACCGCTTCAATTTTAGCAAAAATCGTAAGTTGTAGTATTTAGGGAATATGTGAGTAAGGGATCAGAAGGGGATTCACGCCATAAAATAAGTTGATATTTACGATCATCCTGATGTACCCACGACATACGGAACATCATGCGTATGTCTGCCACAAACACAACGACATGCTTACGAAAGTTAAGGAGGATTAGACTAATGTCCTTTTGTAATTTAGGACCACTATGTAGGCACTCATTAAGTGAGATACCGTTAGACGAGGGACAACTACCATCAAAAACAACACGTATTTTAGATGTGTCTCCGGTCTTAAAGACACCATGGTGGGGAATAAAGTAATGTTCACTGGGTAAGGGGAAGGGATAAGCACTCATATGATTTAACTCAATATACTCACGCATAAAAGAAATATATTTATCACGTAATTTAGGGTCCGCGTTTAAACGCTTCTCGAGGCCAAGGAAACGACGGATAGCTGTAGGTTTAGATTCTCCAAGAGTAGGTCGATCGTTTAGGAAGGGGAGCCTCACAATGAACCGACCGTCAGTGTGACGGGAGGTTGTACTTTTAAAAAATATCTCACACACGTTATCTAAGGGGTTAGCAATCATGGGTTGAGGGGTCTCTTCGACCTTCCAGAATCTCTCCAGTCATGGGGGGCTCTAATTCACCATAATCGGCAGCGACTGGACCGCAAACAATATGACCAAAAATTGTAGATAAAGCAGTAAGGCCGATAAAGTTAAATATTTTATCTAGTAATAAAAGCGCGCCGAACACGTCAGCACCCAATAGTATATCTATCGGGCCAGGCTTATTATAGGTAGGGTCAGCAAGGGAAAAATCACTACTAGGAAAAAACACAGACTCAGGGAACTCAAACTCAGGATGCGTACCGGCAATCACATCTATAACTATAGCAGAGGTTGACACCTCAGGGAAGGAATTATACAAAGGTTTAAAACACAGGGAAATAGAACCACGGGAAACCACTAAAGGAATATTACCTATGCCACGTACAGGGGCAAAGGAGGGGGAGATGGTCAAATTGAGGTAATTAACAACAAGATCGGTTGTAATGAGGCAACCTTGGGCACCGGTATCACATAAGGCACGCGCTTCAATATAATAACCACTAGCAGATTTAACGTGTAATTTAGCAGTAGGCAATAATATAAGGGAATTGGGTGAGATATTCAGGCAAGGGGAAGGGGGAGTAATACAAATATCTAGCTATGTGGGTCTATCTTCTCTATTATAGGAATTATCACGATATCTTATATTATTTTCAACCTGTCTAGGTTGGGGCGGAGCATTTTCTCTGGGGTGAGAAGCTCTCTGGGAATGTCGTTGGGGGGAGCGCTGGAGTTGCGAAGGGGAATATTTCTTATGCTGGCCCCCGCCCATATGGGGACCGAGGGTAGAAGAAGGACAGGTACGCGGATAATTGCGTTTATTAAATTTGGAATTATAATTATAATTGCGATTGGATGAGGTGGGATACATTGGGTTACGGGAATCATTAAAACATAGCATAGTGTGATGGGATGAGCGACCGCAGGTTGAACATTTGTAGTCCCGCTTGCACATAAGAATTGAATGTTTATCCAAACACCTATAACATAACCGGGAATGTTTTACAAATCCCGATCTTTCTCTAGGATTCATAGCTCTAAATTTGGGACATTCACGGAGGTAATGGGAAGAGGAAGCACACAGGTAACATTTTTTACTATTATTTATTACAGGTAACATTTTTTGTCTATTATCTAATATAGGGGAGGGAGGAGCCGCAAAGTAAGTATGTTTAGGTACAGTACTTTTAAATTTCGTCAGGTTAGAATCTACAAGGGAGGTGTTGCCAACGTTGTGAACATGGTGACGACATTCGTCTTCCAAAAAAGTAGTAAGATTTTTAAAGGTAGGTAATTCATCAGCGTCACCGCCATAACAACGCTCAAAACGGGATTTCAAATCAGAGGGAAGCTTAGTCAAACATATATGTACTAACATGATGAGACGGGTAACTCTAAACGTTCTAAACAGCGATAGGCAGTTAAAAAGGGGTTCAAGAAGGCCGCGCGCAAACCTGTAAATTTATTCGAAATCTCCGGCAGGGTAAGTATCTGGGTTATGTAGGTATCAGCAAGAACCCGTGTATTGTGAATCACAATTTGTGATACCGCTGTTTCAACAACTCACGAGCAACTTCATAGTTGCCTTCTTCAATTTTTAAATGTAGCAACAACCGCTTAGGTTCATCTGCTAAGGATCCAACTAAGTACTGCAATTTCATTGTGGAGGTCAAATGGTGTTGGGAATCTACTACGCTGTCAAACTGATCAATAAAACTTATCCAGGAGTCAGGACGTCCATCGAACTTAGGGATAGGTAAATCAGGTAATCTATTATAAGGAGTTTGCTCAGTAATATTTTTACTACTCATTCTTACGGGTGTACTGGCCATGACAGGATCAACTACGGGAGCAGGTGGGCACAACTCTAACTGACGCACCCGGAGGTCGTCTATTTTCTTATTTACTAAACGCACTTCTTTTTTTACATAACTAATTTCTTGGTAATCGATAGCCGGGTCTAACCCACCCAGGAGCACTGAGGACGCGTTTACAAATGAATTACAATGAGAATCTAAATCCTTGAACCTAACTAATAATCTAGGTATTTCAGAAGTACCAAGAAGTTCCGAGGTATCGGTAATCCAATCAGAAACAAAGCGTACCACACCTATATTTTCTCTATATTCTGCGCTTTCCGTAAATAAGGAACATTTTACTGTTTCATGAGTAGCCATTTTAAATTATCAAGTAAACAAATAACTGAACTAAAATTAAAAATTAATAAACGCGTAATAAACAATGAACCCACTAACAACGGGTGAGATCAGAAATCAAGTAAACAAATAACTCAACTAAAATATTAAAAATTAATAAACGCGTAATAAACAATGAACCCACTAACACCGGGCGAGATCAGAAATCAAGTAAACAAATAACTCAACTAAAATATTAAAAAAATAATAAACACGTAATAAACAAAGAATCCAAAACAACGGGCGAGATAAGAAACCAGTTACGGTCAAGGTCAGGGACGCGTCGAGTCGGCGATCTACTATATCGCAATATAATAAAATAATATGATATATATTATGACTACAATTAAGGCTTAAACTTCATTTAAATAAAAATAAAAAAAAGTAACAATAAAAGTGTAGGGGTAATATTTTAAAGTAAGTTTTTTAAGGAAATTATATTAAAATATTTTAACTAACTTCAATTATAATTTAAAACGGAATAGGTAATAACGTATAGGCGTAATATTATAAAATATATGTAACCATATTATGTGTATTTATTATATTTTATATTTAATATATAAAATTATATTCAATATTTATTTATATATTTTACACATTATACATTCACCCTACACAATTATATACTCAATATTATGTGTATAAAAATTTCATATAATATTATTTATAATAAAATATAATTCACGAGCATACTCGAATGAAACGCGTAGTATGCGGCAAGGCGAGCGCGCGACTATAATTCTACCCACGACTACGTTATATTTTAAACAACTCGATGCGAACACGTTTTAAAAGGTTAGGAAATCAAGTAAATTATATTGTAATTATGCGTTAGGTACCAAATTAAGAGCCAAAATACCAAAACGGGAGAATAACACTATAATCAAGGGGACTCAGGGGCATGAAACAACGCTATAATCAAGGGGACTCAGAGGGATGAAACCACGCTCTGCTACCAGAAAATGTATAGTAGTATATAATGAACTACGCTCTGCTACCAGAAAATGTATATAGTATTTAATGAATATAATGAAACTGCGTTCTGCTACCAAAGAATATATATTGAATAGAGGGTAGGGTTGGTTCAGCAATTGTGAAAGCGTGCTGAGGGGTAGCTTATTTATTAATTATTTACCTTATATAGTCGGTCTTAGGATAATAGAAATTGTACAGTACCTTATCTTCATAATTCACAACACAAACACTGATTGTTCACGGCACCGTGAAATGTTTCACATTAGTCTTCTTCACTTAGGGTTACTTGCACTATTATCTTTTGTAGGTTTGTCTTTGTCAGGTTCAATATCAAGAGGGAATACACAAATGGGAAACCAAATAAGGCTGAGGGAAAATCACACCGCTAATTAATATATCGATTCAGGAAGGACGTGCGCTCGCGTCGGCCGTCTCACGTGCCCCTTTTACTACTTCTCGACTACTACTGCTGACCGCTCGCGCGGGGTGTTCGCACAAGACTCAAAACTAGTCGGGGTTGCCATATATGAACAAACAGACGTTAATTGACTGTCTGAAATTCCTGATAATTTTAAGCCAAACAATACTTCTGCTGGGGAATAACCAATACTTTTATCAATGGTGTTATTAAGACCCAATTGAACATCTAATATTTTTTTCATCCCAAAGACATTCATCACGACCATGATTTATAGCCGTTAAAGCATCTAACACGGTACGATTGTATCTTTTCACCTGTCCATTTGCACGTGGGGTGGAAACAGCGTTCATTATGTGTTTTATGCCTAATTCCGAAAGAAACTGTTTTACCTTATGTCCCGTAAAAGTAGAATATCTATCGGTTATTAATCTTTGCGGTACACCAAAGGTCCCAAAATATTCTTTAAATACAATAATAGTAGTTTTAGCTTTTGTATTTTTAACGGGTTTTATAAAAATAAATTTGCTATATGCGTCAATAATAATTAAAAGATATTTATTTTTATTCTTACTGAGATTAAATGGGCCTAAATGATCTGCATGAACTGTTTGAAATGGCTTGGATACTTTTGGTATAGGATGAAGATATCTAGACTTTTTTCCGAATGGGATTTTACTATGGGCACATTGCAAACAAGATTGTACATATTTTTTTGTAAATTTTCTCATTTTTGGAAATCAAAAGTTATCCTTAATCTTAGAGATAGTTTTATCGTACGAAAAATGCCCAATATCATCATGACACGTTTTTAATATTTGCCAACGAACGCTTTTACGAACTAACCATTTAGGACCATTCTCTGTAATTTTAAAGACATGGTTATTTTTAAGACAGTAATTCTTTTTTATTTCAATTATTTCATTACTTTTAGAATCAAGTAGTATATTTTTAATTCGTTCTATTTCACTATCTCCTATTTGAACAGTTTTTAACCAGTTTTCGTCAATTACGTTAATATTAGCCAAATCATTGTTCATTATATCATTAGCAACAACCGGTATAGGATTTCTACTGAGAGCGTCAACGTGACACATTTTAGAACCAGACTTATAAACAAAGGTACAGTCAAATTCCTGAATAAGAGTCCACCAACGGGCAACTTTTGAAATTATATCCCTTTTCAAAAACGTAGCTCGTAAAGAATTACAGTCTGTCACGATTGTAAAAGGAATTCCTAAAAGATACGTCCGGAATTTTGTAAGAGATGATACTACAGCTAATGTCTCTAGCTCATAGGAGGAAAAACGCTGCTCTTCTGGAGAAGTTTGGCGGCTGAAATATGCTACAGGCTTAAGTTCCCCAGATTTTTGTTTTTGTAGCAATATTGCGCCTACACCTCGCTTACTAGCGTCGGTATGTAATTCTGTAATTGCAGACGGATCATATAAAGCAAGTATAGGTCGGGATACTAATTTTGTTTTTAAATCATCAAATGCTTGTTGTTGTTCAATACCCCAAACCCACGTGGCATTATTTTTAAGTAAAGAAGTTAATGGCTTGGCAATCGAGGCAAAATTCTTAATAAACTTTCGGAAAAAGCTAGCTAACCCTAAAAATTGTCTTACACAATGTACATTTTTTGGTATGGGAAATTTTTGAACCGCTTCAATCTTTTTTTCTCCTGGCTTTATGCCTTCAGACGTAATTTGGAAACCCAGAAAATCTATAGATTTCGTAAAAAATAAGCATTTAGAAATTTTAAGCGTTAGATTTGTATCTTTAAACCTTTGGAAAATAATTTTTAGTTTTTCTAAGCGTCTTCAACCGATACTGATTGTCGCGGCTCCTATCACAATTTACATTGCAATTACGTCAGCAACCGTCAATCATCTTATTTATACATGTGCAACTATTAATATTTTTTTTAATACTACCCCAACACATTATAATAATAATAATAATAATAAAGCCTTTATTATTTCCCATCACCGTAGTATTACATCATTTAGTACAATGTTATCTTAATTTAATATTTATGAACTATGTTATTTTTGTTTTATAATTTTTTAGATAGGAACCCCTGACTTGGTATAGGCCTCCTCCAAATCGGTCCAGTTATCTCTGTCTTGAGCTGCTCTTATCCACTCTTTGCCTGCCGTAGCTATTATGTCATCACTCCACCGCTTTATTGGTCGCCCTTTACGTCTTTTTCCACTTGGGCCTTTCCATATTGTCGCTTCAACTGTCCAACGCTTATCGCTATAACGTGCAACGTGGCCAGCCCATCGCCATTTCAAACCAAGACTGTAATGTAGGATGTCGATTATCCCTGTCCTTTTCCGTATTGATTCGCTTTTTATTTTTTGTGCTTTCCTTATTTTAAGGAGACTTCTTTCCATGGCTTTCTGGCATCGAACTAATTTTGTTTTAATTTTAGTGTTGTAGGTTCGTGTCTGACATCCATACGTAAGAGTCGGGAGAACGCATGTGTCCATGATTATTCTCTTTAAGTGAAGTGGGTAGTTACCTTTTAAAATTTCTTTAAATGACCAATATTTTTTCCAACCCAAGTTAATACGGCGATCTACCTCGTCCTCCTCGTTTTTATCACCAAACGATATTTCCTTACCTAGGTATATGTATTTATTTACGTATTCCAGTTCTTGTCCTTTAAGTTTTACTATATGAGTGTTACTATTCGTCATAAGTTTTGTTTTGTCTTTGTTCATCAAGAGTCCTACCTTTTCGCTTTGTTCGTGTAGTTGGTTTATCATTTTCTCTAGTTTGTTGCTGCTCTCAGCGAAGATAACTATATCATCCGCAAACCTGAGGTGGCTTAAGTTCCGGCCGTTGATTTTGATACCTTCGTTTTCCCAATTCAGGTGCTCAAAGATGTTTTGTAGGACTGCTATGAAGATTTTGGGTGACATAGGGTCGCCTTGTCTCACTCCTCGTTGTATTGGTATTTCTGGACCACGCCTCTCTAATTTGACGCAACTAGTGCTGTTGTCGTATATGTTTTTTAAGACGTTATAGTATTTTACATGGATATCACTTTTGACAAGCGCCGCCCAGATTGCATCATGTGATATTGTATCGAATGCCTTGGCGTAGTCGATAAACGCCAGGTATAGTGGTCTGGTAAATTCTTTGTATTTTCTATAATTTGCTGCATTACCTGAATATGATCTGTTGTCGAGAATCCAGACCGGAAACCGGCTTGTTCTATGGGTTGGTGAGCTTCGACCAACGCGCTGATTCTATAGAGTATAATAGACGAAAACAGTTTGTAAGTGCTAGGAAGGAGGCTAATTGGGCGATAATTGCCAATAATCTGGGGGTCACCTTTTTTATATATCGGAATTATATCTGATTTCTTCCACTGTTCGGGTGCTTCTCCCGTGTTTAGGACTTTGTTAAATAAGTTTGATAGAGGATGTGCGAGTAATGTTATACCATATTTTAAAGCTTCGTTTGGTATGCCGTCCGGCCCCGGACACTTTTCTGGTTTAAGTTTCTTAATGTGAATTGCAACCTCCTTCGCATCTACTTCTGTATCTTCTGTGTTGTTATTATATATATGTTCCACTATATTGGAAACAGTTGTCGTTTTTCTTTTATATAAGTTTTTGTAAAATTCCGTGCTACAATCAATTATATTTTTCCTCGTGTTTGTCCCTGTCGTTGTTTTTAGACCCTGTATCCAGTTTTTATGTGTGGCAAGTTGTTTATATCCTCTTTGGTGCTCTTGAATTGTTTTAGGTTAGTTTCTATTATACGTTTTCTATAACCCCAACACATTATTACAATAAAAATCTTTTTGTTTGTCAAATACGTATTCTATAACTCGGCTTTGTACTGTGCATCGGAACTATTGATTGTAAATTAAATAAAACAAGATTTGCAAGATTTTCGGGTTTTATTCCTAATAATAAGACTCGCAAGTGTCTCAACCGAAGACACTGATGGTATTAGAATATCATCCATATATGCTATTGCCGTACTAAACCTATGCGTACCTAACGCCTTATGAACAGCTCTTTGAAATACGGCTGGAGCATTTGCTAACCCGAAAGACATCCTATTAAATTCCCACTGACCGTCGGGGGTAACGAATAAGGTTTTAGGTTTTGAATTTTCTTCTAATTCGATTTGATAATAGCCGCTAGCTAAATCAAATGTTGAGTAATATTGGTATCCGGAAAGTTTTTGCACTTGGTCTGCCATCGACGGCAAGGGGTAATGTTGTTTTACAATTTTTCTATTTAACGCACGGTAATCTATACAAAGACGCTTATCGCCGGTTTTTTTTCTAACTAGTATAATGAGACTTGCGTAGGGGGAATTTGATTCGCGGATAATATTATTATTACTTAATTCATCAATCATTTCTTGTACTTCGCGACGTTCACTATGCGATATTCTATACGGCCTATAAATAGATGGTTGATCATCTTTTAAATCAATAGATATTTTTTCGATATTTGTACATCCTAATTCGGCTAAACTATCGGCAAAACAATCACGAAAGAAGTTTATTAAGCCTAACAATTCTAATTTCAAATGGTGTGGAATATCTCCGACATTTATTTGATCTAAAGTAAAAGGTTTGTATAAATTTGATTTTGATTCCACTCTATTAATTTCAAACAATCCAAAACATTCTAAAACTATTTCAGCTCTAGCTAGAAGTTCTCCTTTTACAAAATTAATTGGCTTTGCTGATATCGGTATAACCAAAACTGAACCTAGACCGTTATCAATTTTAAAAATTCCTTCCTGAATTATATATTCATTATTTGGTTTTCCCCGGTAACTACTTTTTAAATATATTGAACCACTAAATTTAGGATCACACGTGATTTGTATCGTGTCTGGACTCGCAAGAGTTACATTATTTGCAATATTTAAATCTAATTTTATTTTATTACTATTACAGTCACTGTAATTATTATAGAAACATAAATTATCCTTTGTTTTCACAATATTTACATGAGGTTGTTCAGTATAAGATTGTCCTATTAATAAGGAATATTTTAACAGAGAATCCGATACTATATAACATAACACTTTAGCATTAACTCCCTGAATACTAATATTAGCCACACTAGATCTGAGAGAATGTACAATTGTACCACCAAAACCTACCATAGGTCTAATATCATTACTATCCCATTGTTTAAATATTTCTTTAGCTTCAGATTCTCGAATTAAAGTTAAATCACTTCCTAAATCAATAAACCCAACTATTCTTATATTATTAATTGTTATATCCTGTACATATTTATCATTTTCGTTACTTTGTAAAGTTTCATTAATTTTTAGAATTTTCTTTTTTTCATTTATCTTTTTATTATTAAAACATTCATTTTCTAAGTGACCTAACATGGAACATTTTGAACATTTCTTTAAAGGTTTCGAACATTTAAAAGCTGGATGTCCTTCGTCTTTACAATTATAGCATCTAATTAAATTGTTACTATCATTTTAGCGTTTTAATTCTCTATTTACTTTTGTAATATCACTTTTATTAATCTTTCTATTTGAAATATTTCTTAGATAAGCTAACAACTTGTCAGGATTATCGAATTGTGCTGCTTCTGCTCTTAAACGTACAGATCTATCTTCAATTCCATGTAAAATACATTCTACAGCCCTTTTTCCTTTAATGTCACACCGATTTAATAGAGTCATTTTTTCATAGAAATAATTTTCCAAAGAATCACCAAATTTAGCTTTCCTTTCCAACATATCCGATAACATCTGACCATAGTTTTCATCAGAGGGGAATGCATTACGTAACTTAATTTGCCATTTTTCCCACGTGAATAAAACTGTAGATAAACCCTCGTACCATTTCTTCGCTACCCCGACAAGTTTAGGTAAAGCATAATGTATTGTCTGTCTGTCGCTCCAACCATATAAAATTGCACATTCATTAACTTTAGTTAACCAATTGTTTATAGTCTGGTTTTTTTGTGAAGGGTCAAATTCTGGCACAACATTGGTGTTTGAAAAACTTTCTTTGATATGATTGTTGTTTATACTCTGAATAATATAGGCAAATTTTGAAAGCAACTTACTTGAATCATCCGAATCAAGTCTCCGAGGACTGCGGGAGCGATTCCGCCTCGTCGATCTCGGTGAATGATGTCGGTCTCCGCTGACATCACGTACCACACGACTGCAACTTCGATGCCGGTTGGATTCTTCACGACGCCTGGTGCGACTTCTTCGTCGTTGCCTTTCTCTTGACCGACTCGCACTGCGTCGACTGCGCCAACTGACTTTACTGCGGCTCCTGGATTTTTCTAGACGAACTTCGTTTTGTCGACGTGGAGGAGTGCTGACAACCCTACCACAGGTTTCTCTGCTCCGACGACGACTCGGTCTGCTTATGATTGGCGACTGAGACTGGCAATTTAATTCCATTTTCGCTGAAATAACAAAAAATATCCGGACATCATTTGTTATATGTGATAAAGTGAGATCATTTCTGAATTTGTCAACGTAAGAAATAAAACAGACAAACGAGTAACAATTTATGTTTAATTCATTTCACATCTCGAGTATTAAGTATTATAATTAATAATAAATTTACCTTAAATATCATCAACTGCTGCTTATGAATAATTTAAACATTTATCAAATCATAACCACAAACATTAATAATTAATCTAAATCTAATCTAAAATAGACAAACATTTTAACAAAATATACCTATGATTATTGCTCCGGACTCCAAGTAACACTGACTTAAAACGTTTTTTTTTTTCTTTTTTTTTTTCTGAAGG
The DNA here is from genome assembly GCA_037178615.1 of Dione vanillae. Lineage (NCBI taxonomy): Eukaryota > Metazoa > Arthropoda > Insecta > Lepidoptera > Nymphalidae > Dione > Dione vanillae. The sequence continues at coordinate 1,690 of JAZFAU010000610.1, read as the reverse complement.
GCTTGAATGCTGTTGACCTTAATTGGTCTTGACAGCGTCACCGGGCGGGGGGGGGGACGGAGTGTGCCTCGTCCCCAGAGAATGAACTGGGACTTAAAACGCTTTGACGGAGCTATTTTGTAACCTTATTCCCCACCAACTGTTTACGTTACAATCAAATGACCGGAATGAAGTCAAATTGGCAACCATATTATTAATTGAATTAATTTACATAATGAGGGTAGCTTACAATTGTTATTGCAATTGACATTTGATTTTAAATAAAACAATTTAAACGGATTTACCGCGTATATTAACATTTTTGTAAAACCCGACGTTTCGAACACTTTGCAGTAGTCCGTGGTCACGGGTAGACTGAGGTGGCATTCGTCTGTCATTTGATATAATTATTATATCAAACTACCGCCAACGGTTCCTGAGTTGCCTCGCGTACTGCCCTGGATTCCTGCAGAATCAGCTGACTGTATCCTGTCCTCTGGTGTGGTGTGTTTGGGATTTTAAAATTTTTATAAGTGGATCCCAGGTGGTAGAAAGCTTCCAACCGTCTTCTCTATTGAAATTAGGATGTTTCTGTATTTCAATAGCCTCGCGGATCATTCTAGGAATATATTTATTTTCCCTAGCGAGTATATGAGGTTTATCAAACCTGATGTAATGGTTAGGCTTGTTCAAGGAGTGCTCACACACAGCTGACTTTAATACACGCCCATTCTTGACATCTGAGATGTGCTCTTTCACCCTAACACCGATGCTTCTCTTTGTTTGACCAATGTAAGATAAGCCACAGTCACAATCAAGTTTGTATACACCTGCACACTGCAAGGGAATATTACATTTAACTGGTCTCAAGAATTGGCTCACTTTTTTGTTAGGCTTAAAAATAGTTTTAATTGAAGCTCTTCTTAAGATGTTGCCGATCCTGTCTGTAACTCCCTTTACATATGGTAGGAGTGCTGGCTGTCTCTCTACTGTGGGTGGCTTGGTGGTCTTCTTACAATGCTGGCGGGGAACTGGCAGCTTGTTCTGATGAAGGGCATCTTTCACCAGTCGAAGCTCCTCGCCTAGGCGTTCAGCGTCGCAGAGGTGGTGGGCTCTCTGAAACAAAGATTTGCCAACGGTAGATAACTGTGTAGGGTGATGGTGAGATTCATGTGTGGCGGAACTCAACGCCGCGCTTTGCCTAGTTTACCAGAGCGAAGAAAATGGAAATAGAAAAATCCATCTTCCTCGACTGGGGATCGAACCCAGAAACCGTCGCGTTACAGGCAGACGTTGCGCCTCTGCGCCACGACGGTCCTCACGGAGGAGTGTCAGAGGAGCCCAATTTGATAATAAATATCGAATTGAGTCCCTCTGAAACCTACACACTCCACGACTTAAAACTAAAGTTACGAGGGTTCCTAGCGCGGCCTGGTGAGAAGTTCCCTCTACTTAAATTTATAAAAGCTATAATAGTAGCTAAAAAGTCTCCCTTAGTATACGTCTTACAAGATATGTCAGGTAAAAATTTAGGCACCTGGCATATTAAAGATATTAAATTAATAGGTAGTAAATAATAAATGTAATTTTCCGTGTAACTAATTTTCTTTTTTCGTTTAATATTACTTTAAATAATGAACAATTAGTTCAATCATCACTTGTCGTATGTTTTTTTTCCACCTTTCTATGAAATCAGTATCTGTATGGTTTC
>JAZFAU010000609.1:0-74100 GCA_037178615.1 Dione vanillae | reverse complement strand
AACTTTATAAAAAACCCAAAATTGAAACTTAGCTTCTTACTTTATTAAAAAAAAAAAACCCCCGCTCCGAAAATATTAAAAGCATACACAAAACAATTAAATGCGGAGGAAAATATTACTGTTATGACTTTCACAACTAATCGAATGTTTCTAAGTTATTTATCTGAGTCTAGCGAATAATGAATGCACTGCAACGAAACTCAACGCCGCATTTGCCTAATTTTACTAAGTAATGGATCTTACTTTACACTTTAATAGGTTATAAATGATTTTATAACTTTTTATTTATGTCTATTTAATATATTTTGATATACAAGTTTATATGGCTTTTCTATATCCATTTGGAGTTGGTAGTTGGTTGGTACATAACTAGACTTGTATACGTCTCTATACTATGTAAAGAAATTTTGTCATAACTTTTAATTTCTCATCGCTTTTATTTTCTTTTATCGAGAAGTTCTAAATATTTGTAATAATAAAATTTCAAAATCACAAAACATCAAGAAAAAAGTCTTTACTTACGATAAGACTAGTAATAATTTATCAATTGCTACAATTTATGTTTCCCGACGACCTGCAATTATGACGCCCTCAGTGGATATCATTTTCTTCAAAATTTTGGGAAGTGGCGACTTTGTGTGTAAGCATAAAAATAAACGTAAATTGTGAATTTCTATAATAAAATTTGTATATGTTTAAAAATGTATATTTAAATAATTTCAATAAATTTCAATACCAAAATTAACTTTCGGTCATCGAAATGGGAAAAATAATGATAATGTCGCATGTAAATATTGAAAACGAGAGCCGCGGACCGCAGTGGGGTAAGTTCGAAACCGCTCATTAATAAACGCTCGCCAAAGGAACGTTCACTTGATACTTAACTAATTAAAATAATCACTTCGTTTTGTTTTGAACATTTTGTATAGAAAATTGTAAATTATTTCTACTAAAATAATGAATACTTTTTAAATATGTCAATAAAGGTTTTAATAATAGTATGAAATTAACCTCTCTATATCAGTCCAGCGTATATGCAAATAAGCGAATAATGTTAACTTTATATACAAATACTGATAATTTTAAACACTATTTTTGTGTCAGTACAAGCCAGTACAAGAACTATAGAGTCAGCAACTCTGTTTTTATAAAATCACTTGTAAACTCTACGGGAAAACGAATGTCATTTATTTTTTAACATATTTTTATTGCAATGTATTGGCTGAGTGTCGTAATATTCTTATTAAAATTAAAGTCAATGTCTATTTCTTGTCGTTTTACGTTTGTGTTTTACGGCAGTCTGTGTGTATATCTGATGCATCGTAGCTCTAGAACGAATTGATCAATTTCATTCTCGGGGCGTTGAATACAACTAAGTTTGGTAAATATTGATCTAGGAGTTTAAAGAATATCATGTCTTTTTAAAATCATTTAAGGTAGGGCTTTTTAAAAGGGTTTATTTTTTAACTTAGATTCATTTGAATCTACTAGGTTAAAGATTAAAAATTTTCTTCAATTATGTTGCTAAGCACTCTTCAAATCATTTAACCAGTCGAAAATATATAGAGGACGATTAAAATCTTTTGAACGGTTTATCTTATCACATTGATGAGATAAAGCCCTGAAACTCGTTAAAGATCATTTTTGCAAACTATGCGAGTGCTTTAAGTCAAAACTAAGAATACTAATGACATAGATTGATTATGCTGTGGAGTATAGTCAGCATATTCCGGCTTATTTGTAAAAATACCTTAATATTGAAGTATATGTTGTAAACATCTTTAAAGATGATTCTTATATAAACATCAATATTTGGGCAAACGCATTTAAATTTAAATATACATAAACATTCAAACTACAAAAAATGTTTTTCTCTATTTAATAGTTTTCTGACAAAGTCAGCTACTATTGTAAAGTCATCCTAAATACATGAACGTTACCTAAAACGTTGGTGCAGATACGTAATCGAACTTGCTACCTTCAAATACACGAAGCTTTGTACTAACTTATCGTGTCGTTAACAAGAACAAAACGAACGATGCGCCATCCACGTCTCAAACAAAGCAAACTATTCATCATCCAACAAAAGATATTTGCAATTTATCAATCACGGCTGTGAATGTTAAATATGGAGTAATTAATTTTCAAATGTGACACATTTACCTTTTCTATAAATTTCTAGCAACACTTAGTTTATTTATAAAGTTTGTGAAAATTATATATACAGTTGTTTATTGTTGACTGGCTTCTAGCCCACGGCTCCGTCCGATGTTATTCGAACTTATTTATTCGAATCGTTTATTTTAAATAACGTAATTTATAAAAATATTGATAAATGAATAAAATGATAATTTTCATTTATATATAATATATGAAAGTTATAATTTATTACTTATATCTATTTTATTATGATCACTAATTTCAATTCACCATATTCGTTCTGGTGCGCCAAATTACGTCCCACCACTCAATATGCGTTGTATCCAAATTGGACTGTCGAATTGTAATAGTGTAGTGTTTTGACTCTACTCTTTTATATTCTCGCTTAAATCTTTCCGACGCTCTTATTCTCTCTATTGTATATCTATTTTTCACTATTACTACTAAAATACAATAAAATTCCAAACTAAATTCACAACACAATCATCCATATTTATCAATATCTCCTTGACATATCAATATAAATGTTAAGTGGATGGAACCGTTACAATGCCAATAAAAATTGAAAAATAACCCGAATAGTATTACTGTAAAATATTTATAAAACAATTGAACAGTCGTGAATGTGCGCGTAAATCAAGTTGTCAGTGGCGTTATATACGAGTGTGTGTGACCTGCGGGCGGCGCACCTGACGCCGGTACGTGTGTCTACCGGCGGGCGGGCGGCTCCGTACCGACGGCAATTAAACGACGTTCTGGCCCTACATTGATACTGTGTATTTGAATCATTAATAAGTAAGTGTTATAGGTGCTACATTTAGGTTCGATTCTCTTTCGAGGGGATCTTGGAGATCCTAGCTCTGGTAGGACGACAAAGCGCGGCGTTGAGGCTCACAACTTGACAGGCAATATTTGGATTTTTTTGTGTTTTTCCACATTCCTTTGCTGTTATATAACTTCATAAAACATTTCATATATAACTATAGTAAAAACGGAACGGACGGAAATTCGATTCTAGTTGTGTCGAATTTATATATTTAATAATATTCATTATTAATTACTATCTTCTTAAGCGATAGTTTACGAAATAAAAGCATTCTTTTTTAAATCAAGGAGCATATTCAGTGGAGATATGGCGACGAATTTTATGCAACAAACTCGCTTGGAACTTTATAAAAACCAAACTTGAAACTTAGCTTCTTACTTTATTAAAAAAAAACCGCCGCTCCGAAAATATTAAAAGCATACACAAAACAATTAAATGCGGAGGAAAATATGACTGTTATGACTTTCACAACTAGTTGAATGTTTCTAAGTTATTTATCTGAGTCTAGCGAATAATGAATGTACTGCAACGAAACTCAAAGCCGCATTTGCCTAATTTTACTAAGTAATGGATCTTACTTTACACTTTAATAGGTAATAAATGATTTTATAACTTTTTATTTATGTCTATTTAATATATTTTGATATACAAGTTTATATGGCTTTTCCATATCCATTTGGAGTTGGTAGTTGGTTGGTACATAACTAGACTTGTATACGTCTCTAGACTATGTAAAGAAATTTTGTGATGACTTTAATTTCTCATTGCTTTTATTTTGTTTTATCGAAAAGTTCTAAATATTTGTAATAATAAATTTCAAAATCACACAACTTCAAGAAAAAAGTCTTTACTTACTATGATACTAGTAATAATTTATCAATTGCTACAAATTATGTTTCCCGACGACCTGCAATTATGACATTGGTTCGAAGACGCCCACAGTGAGAGAGTTCGAGGGCAAGGGTCAAGTATAGGGATTCATTTTCTTCAAAATTTTGGGAAGTGGCGACCTTGTGTGTAAGCATAAAAATAAACGTAAATTGTGAATTTCTATAATAAAAATTTGTGTATATTTAAAAATGTATATTTAAATAATTTCAATAAATTTCAATTCAATATAAGCTTTCAGTCATCGAAATTGGGAAAAATAATGATAATGTCGAATGTAAATATTGAAAACGAGAGCCGCGGACCGTAGTGGGGTAAGTTCGAACCCGCTCATTAATCACGTTCACTTGTTACTTAACTAATTAAAATAATCACTTCATTTTGTTTTGAACATTTTGTATAGAAAATTGTAAATTATTTCTACTAAAAATCATGAATATTTTTTAAACATGTCAATAAAGGTTTTAATAATAGTATGACATTAACCTCTCTATATCTATCCAGCGTATATGCAAATAAGCGAATAATGTTAACTTTATATACAAATACTGATAATTTTAAACACCATTTTTGTGTCAGTACAAGCCAGTACAAGAACTATAGAGTCAGCAACTCTGTTTTCATAAAATCACTTGCAAACTCTACGGGAAAACGAATGTCATTTATTTTTAAACATTTTTTTATTGCAATGTATTGGCTGAGTGGTGTAATATTCTTATTAAAATTAAAGAATCAAAATCGGATACAATCATTGCAAGAAACATGAAGCGCGTCAACTGTCAAAAGCTGTCAATGTCTATCTAAAAGTTGTCGTTTTGTACTTAAAGAAAACATATAAAAATTTGAACGCAGTGGGACTCCAACCCACGCCCTCCTGCGAACCGTGCAGGCACTCTCACCACTGAGCCATGCGTTCTACATCACGCATATAAGAATTTTAACGCGGCAGTCTGTGTGTATATCTGATGCATCGTAACTCTAGAACGAATTGATCAATTTCGTTCTCGGGGCGTTGAATACAACTAAGTTTGGTAAATATTGATCTAGGAGTTTAAAGAATATCAGGTCTTTTTAAAATCATTTAAGGCATAGTATTATCGTAGGGCTATTTAAAGGGTTTCATTTTTTACCTTACATTTTTTTGAACCTACTAGGTTAAAGGTTAAAGATTTTCTTCAATTGTGTTGTTAAGCACTTTTTAAAACCAGTCGAAAATATATAGAGGAGGATTAAAATCTTTTGAACAATTTATCTTATCATATTGATGAGATAAAGCCATGAAACTCGTTAAAGATCATTTTTACAAACTATGCGAGTGCTTTAAGTCAAAACTAGGAATATCAATGACAAAGATTGATTATGCTATTTGTAAAAATACCTTAATATTCAAGTATATGTTGTAAACATGTTTAATGACGATGCTTATATAACAATCAACATTTGGACAAACGCATTTGAATTTAAATATACATAAACATTCAAACTACAAAAAATATTTTTCTCTATTTAATAGTTTTTTGACAAAGTCAGCCACTATTGTAAAGTCATGCTAATCATATGAATGTAACCTAAAACGTTGGTGCAGATACGTAATCGAACTTGCTACCTTCAAATACACGAAGCTTTGTACCAAACTTACAATTAGTTACTTGTCGTGTCGTAAACAAGAACAAAACGAGCCATGAGCCATCCACGTCTCAAACAAAGCAAACTATTCATCATCCAACAAAAGATATTTGCAATTTATCAGTCACGGCTGTGAATGTTAAATATGAGGTTATTAATAAATTTCAAATATGACACATTTACGCTTTCTATAAATTTGTAGCAATATATGGTTAATTTATAAAGTTTTGTGAAAAGTATATATACAGTTGTTTATTGTAGTCTGGCTTCCAGCCCACGGCTCCGTCCGATTCATTCCATCCATTCAAAATTGTTTATTCGAGTCGTTTTTTTCAAATAACGTAATCTATAAAAAATATTGATAAATGAATAAAATGATAATTTTCATTTATATATAATATATGAAAGTTATATTTTATTAGTTATATCTATTTTATTAACAACACCATTTTCAATACATCATATCCGTTCTGTTACGTCCCACCACTCAACATGCGTTGTGTCCAAATTTGACTGTCGAATTGTAATAGTGTAGTGTTTAGACTCTACTCTTTTATATTCTCCCTTAAATCTTTCCAACGCTCTTATTCTCTCTACTGTATACCTATTTTTCACTATTACTACTAAAATACAATAAAATTCCAAAATTCACAACACAATCGCCCATATTTATCAATATCTCCTTGACATATCAATATAAATGTTAAGTGGATGGAACCGTTACAATGCCAATAAAAATTGAAAAATAACCCGAATAGCATTACTGTAAAATATTTATAAAACAATTGAACAGTCGTGAATGTGCGCGTAAACCAAGTTGTCAGTGGCGTTATATACGAGTGTGTGTGACCTGCGGGCGGCGCACCTGACGCCGGTACGTGTGTCTACCGGCGGGCGGGCGGCTCCGTACCGGCGGCAATTAAACGACGTCCTGGCCCTGTATTGATATTGTGTATTTGAATCATTAATAAGTGTTATAGGTGCTACGTTTATGTTCGATTCCCTTTCGAGGGGCGTCATTCTTGGAGATCCTAGCTCTGGTAAGACGACAGAGCGCGGCGTTGAGGTTCACAACTTGACAGAAATGACTTGACTTGGAAACTTTTGTGTTTTTCCAGATTCCTTTGCTGTTACACAACTTCATAAAACATTTCCTATATAACTATATTAAAAACGGAACGGATGGAAATTCGATTCTAGTTGTATCGAATTTATATTTAATAATATTCATTATTAATTACTATCTTCTTAAGCGATAGTTTACGAAATAAAAGCATTCTTTTTTAAATCAAGGAACATATTCAGTGGAGATATGGCGACGAATTTTATGCAACAACTCGCTTGGAACTTTATAAAAACCAAACTTGAAACTTAGCTTCTTACTTTATTACTTGGCAAAATAGTTGTTCTTAAATTAACAAATCTATATGTATGTTATGTAATTATTTACAATATTTAACTCATGAATATTACTGAGGATATTGTGAATTTTGATATAGCTTGACAAAAATATACAGCAGAATTAATTGAAGCGTTTGTGCAACTTAAGAGCGATACAGGTTCGAGTTCAGTTACGTTCAAATTTTTATAAGTTGGTAAATATTGTTTTTCAGGAAGTATGTATACACTAGATTCCCTCTGTTCATAGTGATATAAGTTTCTAGCCATATTACTTGATGAAAAACTAAAAATTTAGGTTTTTTTGTATGATTAAGGCAAAAAATATTATAACTGTCTAAGAATAAAAATCATTTTGATTTCAACCCAAACCTCGCAAAAGTACATTTTATTTGATTTGTATTGAAAACCGGAAATAGCTCAGCGGTGAACTAGTGTGCATACTTTGCGGAGATTCCTGTTTCATAAATATGGAAATTATTTGGATCACACGTAGTAGGTGTAATATTGTATTCTACTTTTTTGTTTTTTTATTTGAATTTCGTTTATTTAATTTCCTAGTTTTTGCACTCTATGAATATGAATATGTGAATGAATATTTGATTTTTGTGAAAAAATATTTGATTTTTGTGAATAAACTAAGAATTATAAGTGTTATGTTATAAGTTTTAAGGCCTTTGTAACCCAATGACAACTCTCCTAACAATATATATATATATATATATATATATATATATATATATATATATATATATATATATATATATATATATATATATATATATATATATATATATATATATATATATATATATATATATATATATATATATATATATATATATATATATATATATATATATATATATATATATATATATATATATATATATATATATATATATATATATATATATATATATATATATATATATATATATATATATATATATATATATATATACATATATATATATATATATATATATATATATATATATATATATATATATATATATATATATATATATATATATATATATATATATATATATATATATATATATATATATATATATATATATATATATATATGCCATACAATTGATATCTAAAGAAGTAACAATAGTTATGAAGCCAGTGTACAGACTATCGAAGGATGGTGGTCTGATTGATGCAGTGCTCATCTCGCGCGCCGACAGCCGATATATATATATATATATATATATATATATATATATATATATATATATATATATATATATATATATATATATATATATATATATATATATATATATATATATATATATATATATATATATATATATATATATATATATATATATATATATATATATATATATATATATAAATATATAATAAAATATAAATATAATAAAATATATATATGCCATACAATTGATATCTAAAGAAGTAACAATAGTTATGAAGCCAGTGTACAGACTATCGCAGGATGTTGGTCTGATTGATGCAGTGCTCATCTCGCGCGCCGACAGCCGATCCATCATGTCGACATCTCATTAATATTACACCCTACACCGACCGTGTTATGTGGCTTTATCACGGCGCATGGAGATTTCTTCTGTCTATTCTACTATTTGAACGATCTATCAATATGTTATAAATAATCATAGGATTCTTATTTATTTCGCGGGTAAGGTCGAGGTCAAGGTCACTTTTGCTCAAACGTGTGACAGCTTTGATTATAGCTCAAAGCCTGAAAGCAAATAGAAAAGTTATTGCCGATTACTTTTACCTGATTTGCCTGTCAGGAATGATAAGATATTAATAAAAATACACTAAAGTGGTTTTGGAATTAAATTTGTTTGATAAATGTTCAAATCATAATAGGAACAGAAGAAATTACGTTACGTATTATATAATAAAAAAATATTTAGTATACTATTATTTATTTTTTTTATATTATTTTTACTAAAAGGATCCTAAATATGTGAGATATCTTACAAATTTAATTATGAATAAGTAAGTAAGAGTTCACTATGCAGGCGCTTCGGCCATCGCAGCACACTGCAACTGTTTGAGTCTAAGCACCTCTTACACCACCTCTTATCCGGAGAAATGAATTGTTTTCATTCCGTATTCGTGTAAAAAGAAGTTAGCGTTAAGAAAATATCTCTATAAACGAGAATGTGAATGCACGTTGCAATAAATTGATAAAACAACCAAATGACTGTTATTATTTACTACAGTTGTTATTACTATTTATACTAATATTATTTCCGTAATGCAATGTAAAAATTCTCTAGGTAAAATCTAAAAAAACACATACCATGGAAGTTCAGCTACACCGTGCAAAGGAAAGATCTTATCGTCGTATACGCAATTTCGTTCTGGCAGAATGACCGCTCTCTGAACACTCGCGAGTCGTGCGATAGCGTTCACTTCCTTATCAATATTGCGTTTCCACAAAAACGTCTGCTTATTGCGGCTGAGTTCCAAAGTACCCTTTGGATGTTATTTATATTTAAGTGTGTTTACGATTTCTATGCAAAATGTACAAAAATTGACAACAAGATGTAGTAATATTCTATTATTGAATATACGTAAATTGTTTTAAAACACGCTTAATCCCGCACATCGCAGGGTAGGCAGAGGGAATTGCAGGGACCGTGCGAACCTAGTGTTAAGACACTCCGTTGCTTAGTCCCTGCTTTCTCCGTCCCCGTTTTAAACAAACATCCATACAGTACATATATTAGATTATTAACTGTTAATTTCTGTATAAATTTTAAATTATTATTTTATATCTTTTTAAGTTGATCATATTATAGTTAACTCGAAATTATTATTTAAGTAATTTAATTCATTAAAGGCGTTTTTAAGATAAAGTGCTAATAAAATTAATTTCAATTAAATAAAATTCGGATATTAAAAGATATCTGAAAAAGCTAAATGAAAAGCTTTTTAACTGAAATTCTGTTTTTATCCTTTTTTGTATATCAAAAGGAAAAGTATTTGAAGAGTCAACTTGCAATGCAGTGGAAGGTGCTAAATTATGTTTGTTTCCAAATAAACATTGTAATTGTTTCACTTATACTATGTGTCTATATTTTTATATTTATTCACATGCAATTGCTGGTTTCTAGTATAAAAATATTAGTAAGACATAAAAAAATAAACTAAAGTATAGAATTTGGACGCAGTGTGATAAAGGACGCATGGCTTAGTGTGTGGTCAGAGCACCTAGAGGCACGAGTTTAAATCCCGCTGCGGTAAAATTTTTATGTTTTCTATAGATTTTTTTTTGTGTGAATTACAAATCTAGTTTGACGAAAAGAAAATAGCTAAAATGAATTGTTATACATAAGTACTTTGCGTAGGATATTGTCTTTAATGTATTAGTAGAAGACAGTCTTTAGAAACGGTTTCTTGAAATATTTACGAAGACAACAAAGATTGCGCGCTATATGTCTGTGATTAAATAGTTACCTATACATAATTGTAACGCTTATACACCAACTGGAGTGTACTCCAGTACTACTACTTTAGTAGTGATTCTTAAAATGTCAATATCAGTTTTATGTGGTCCAATCATCCATATTATATTTCAAATTTCAAGAAAAAGGGCGGCAACGCTCTTGTAACACCTCTGCTGTAACACAGACTCGTGGGCGTCGGCGATCACTTACCATCAGGTGACCCGACCGCTCGTTTGCCGTGTTCTTCCCATAATATATATATATATATATATATATATATATATATATATATATATATATATATATATATATATATATATATATATATATATATATATATATATATATATATATATATATATATATATATATATATATATATATATATATATATATATATATATATATATATATATATATATATATATATATATATATATATATATATATATATATATATATATATATATATATATATATATATATATATATATATATATATATATATACATATACATATATATATATATATATATATATATATATATATATATATATATATATATATATATATATATATATATATATATATATATATATATATATATATATATATATATATATATATATATATATATACATATATATATATATACATATATATATATATATATATATATATATATATATATATATATATATATATATATATATATATATATATATATATATATATATATATATATATATATATATACATATAGATATATATATATATATATATATATATATATATATATATATATATATATATATATATATATATATATATATATATATATATATATATATATATATATATATATATAATATATATATATATATATATATATATATATATATATATATATATATATACATATATATATAGATATATATATATATATATATATATATATATATATATATATATATATATATATATATATATATATATATATATATATATATATATATATATATATATATATATATATATATATATATATATATATATATATATATATCTTCTTCTTCTTCTTCTTCTTAGCGTTAATCCCGTCTTGTGACGGGGTCCGCTTTCTTGCTATTCTTCTTCCACTTCGCTCTATCATGGACATCTTCCTCCTCCAGATCGCAGCTATACATATATATATATATATATATATATATATATATATATATATATATATATATATATATATATATATATATATATATATATATATATATATATATATATATATATATATATATATATATATATATATATATGTATAGAGAGAGAGAGAGAGAGAGAGGTGAGAGGGAAAGACATAATTAAAAGTATTATTTGCCTGTAAAATGTTTTGTGTAATTCTTTTTATTGAATGTTTCAATTTTACAAAAAAATTTAAATGACAATTTTATGCTAGGTCTGAGCCGAATACTGGGATTATATTTACAGTTAATTCGTATTTACGTTTTACACTGCCATTTTATATTTAAATATATTTTAATATTTCAATATAAAAATATGTAGCTTTGTTTTTATTCTTTTATTATAGAACAGATATGTATGATCACTGAATCTGTATAGCATACTATAGGTGATATTTGGTTATATAATTTAATGTAATTAAATATTAAGGAATGTCGTGGCGCAGAGGTACAGCGTCTGCCTGAAAACCTGGTTCGGCCTGGCAAAGGCAAAGCTTAACGTTGAGTTGCGCCTTCATTTTTAGAAAAGCGGTAAGTGAGGAGCGAAATGTCTTAACAATAAATTCTTTTGGCTTCATTTGCCTCCCCTGCTGTAAGTTTAAGGTACAGCAAAAGCTGTTAAAGAAAGGGAGCGGCGTTTAGAAATTTTAATCAGATGATTTTTTTTATGTAGAGTGTACATTTATTTATTTAAATAAATAAATATAAATAAAACAATAAATTCCAAGCGTGTCCTAGTATGTTTTTATTGAATAGCATAGATAGTGAGAGCGTAGTGTCAAGACTTAATGCCATTGCGGGGAGATATTATAAACTAATTTTCCTGTGATAATGTGTAACACCATATTTCGAGTTGCAAGTTTTCTTTCACTGCGATGGACTTTAAGTAAAATTATAAAATAATAACTTTTCAACGTTTAACTCTTAAAAATAAAATATTTTTATTAAAAGCTTCATTTATTTCGAATTACTATATTATTTACCATACACGTCTTTAGTAGTTTAATTAACTCTAAAAAAGCTACACACAGCACATGTAGATGCAGATGCAGTTTCAGATGCAAATTCAGACGCCAGGCACTGATGCATTCACCTTTCCACACAAGGTTAAGCGACTAAACGACATGCAATCCCGACTCGATACCCAACATGATCGAGTTTGGAGGGAACCGAGATATTTAAGCCGGCGCGTGACTCCATTACCGCGATACAAAGAAAAGTACCAACATCAAAGGTAACGGTTACTGGTAAGGAATTCCTTTTGTCGAAGCGCCTTGTTAAATGTCCTAAATTGTGAGGCTCTCGTCTTAACGAGTGGGGACGGATTATATTTGGTTAATATTTTTGTAAGACATTTGGCGCTGGTATCGCTTATCAGTACAGTTGTGTTGTATTGTTGGCTTTTGAGTTTTTTACTATTAAATAGTGAATACTAAGATCTTTGATTTTCGTGATTTTTGTAGATTTTAAATAAAACAACTTAAACTATTATTTCATGAAAGCCCGACGCTTCGAACACTTTGCAGTTTGTATTGCATAAAATAATAATATATACGTGAAAAATCCGTTAAATTTGTTTTATTTAAAAAGTGAATGCTTTTTAAACAATTTGTTTAAGTACGAGTAATAAAATGATTTAAAAGTATTTTTCTGAAAAACCCACAATAGTTTTTAGAAGCAACAGCTATGGGTTCAATATTCACTTTATTAAGTAAGTAAGTATGTTTTTTTACAATTATTTTAATTACCATCATCACTGCTTGATAGATTGCTGTTTTGTATTCCTCCATACAACTTGCAACGTCTTTAAAATAGATGAAAAGATATTCTCTATGTTGAAACAGATCTGAAGATCTTTAGTTTGATGACCCTTCAATTAGTCCTTAGTTTTAAATACTCGTACATTCTAATTAATAAATAAGGCAGTTTAAAAATGCTAATGATATTTTTTCCTCAGAAACATCAATAATATATACATTACCTGCTGGCGATTGTACATGTCTCGTGTATATTAAAACGGTGGAATTTTGTTTGTGGCTTACGTGAAGTATTTTTATTATATACTATTCGAATTAAATTATATTTAAAAATAAAAAACGAAACGGTTTAAAGTGTAATTAGGTCAAGCATTTTATTATGTTATATAAAGTAATGACTTGTATAGAATTGTATTCCGTTATCTAGTTTACGTGATTTATAAAAAGTGTAAAACATCTTTCCTTTCTCTTAGTGATCCCTTACATGTACCAAGTGCTAAGATATTAAAACATTAAATTCAAATCGATCAATTAATAATAGATTTCCGCTATCTATACTGCATCGTAAAGGTCTTACTCAAATAAAATTATAAGAAATTACTCCCAACAGGACAGTCGGGAAAAAAATACATAAAAAACACGATAACCTTCGCACATTCCTTTTCAGTGATCGAGAAAATACAATGTCGTCATAACATTAGCCCACTTCGAATCTTTGAAAGAAACCAAACAATAGAAGCAATATTTATTTACTTGTACAGAAAGCGGCGCGCGATATTTATGTGCCTATAATAAAAGATCAATCCATTTTATATATTATTACGCGATATAAGAAACATCTCGACCTTACCAAGTACAGAAATTTGAAGAACTGAAATACTCGAGTAAAGTAGCAATTGATCTTAGTCTCTTATGAAATAATATCGCATAAGGCGTTTGTCACAAAGCAAAGTCGATGGTGGCGGATGTGAGGACAGTGTGAGAGTGAATATACAAGATCTGTGAGTTCGTTTCGAGTGGAAATGTTTTAGGAAAAGTCAAATGTATTGGATCACAGTACGATCGAGTTGAAGGCCGCCTCGAGTGCTGTTTTGTTTTCAAATGCTATATACCGATATGATTTAGCTTTCTGTACTCAATTTTGTATTTGAAATAAAAATATATAAAATAAAAGTTATAATATTGTAATCACGTGATTTGAATAAATCTGTAATTCGTTTCGATATAAACTTAATATATGAACTAATTTGTGGTTATGAATTCGATTTCTATTCTATCGATTTCTAGCAAATAAGCAAGTAGTACGTTGAGTACTCAACAAAAAATACCTTGAAAAGTGGAAAGTAGGCAACGGAGTGTCTTAACACTAGGTTCTCCGCGGTTCATTATGCCTACCCCGCTATGCGAGATAAGCCAGAAAACTATTCAGTCTCCTTTTTTCATAATGTTTTACTTTGTTGGAATATTTAATAGGAAAATTGAAACAATATATTATAAATACGTAATATTATTCAAAATGAAATAAAAGAACAGAAATGACCAATGTTGCTTGATTTTATCTGTAAACTGTAACCTCTTGTGTTAAGGTTTCCCTTAAGTTTTCCTCTTTGACATTCTGTGTGTGTGTGGCATACGGTACTAACACTGCTACTACAACTACAATACATTCCGACGTAACGGCTCTGCCAACTCCTAGCTCATAACGTTACTATAAGAGTAAACTTACAGAACTTGTAAATCTTACTTATAATGAAAAAATAAAGATCTTACTTATTGTAAGAAATGTGGACATAAAATTAATTTGTTGCTTTTTTTTATAATTATTATGAAATATTATATGTGTATTTAACATTTGAGGTGGGTCATTATTTTACTTATACGTGAAGATTTTATCTTTATTAATGTTTAAAAAAACTACCTACAATATCTTGACGTCTAAATTCTTAAGGAAAATACATAATTTTTTAAAAGAAAATATAAAAATCCATAATATCCATACCATGGATAGATAATGGTGTGGATTTTTGGGGGTCATCAGTTTGAAAGTTGCCTTGGTATTTGGTCAGCCTTGTAGATAAGAGACGTAAGAAAAATACAGCGCATCGTTTTGAAATAAAATCTTGTAATCATGATTATGTTAATAGAAAAAATATACAGTACTTTGCAATTAACCAAAAATTATTAAATTAGGTCTATTAATTTTGGAATACAAAATATCAATTAAACACTAATTGACATTTCAGAGTGCAGCACGAAACAACTGTCCACCAATTACTGTAAAAGCTGAAGTTGTTGAGGACAAAACGCTAACTACAATAAATTGAATTAACATAAATAACTTTCCGATGGAGTGAATGAAATCGGAAGCATTGACTTGCAAATCACAAATCACACTCTTTGCCGAACTCCCACTAACTTTTGCGACGAATTCAAATTTCTTCACAATCACTATTATGTATCCAATTAAACTTCACTGGGTACCAATCTGTCAATAGAAATCCTCCGTTTTATTTGAATAATGAACGAGCCGTCGCGTTGTTTTGGATTTTACAATCATTGATAGAAATGCTACGAGTAAAATAATTTTAGATAGTTTAAAATTTTTTAAATGCGTAATTTTTCAAGTTATTTGTACTTTCGTGTTTTTATTATGTTGAGTGTGTAAATCTTTTACTAAAACCCGATATCTTTTTTTTTTAGCTTCACGCGTTATCCCGCACATGGCAGGGTAGGCAGAGGGAACTGCAAGGACCGTGGGAACCTAGTGTTAAGACACTCCGTTGCTTAGCTCCTGCTTTCTCCGTCCCCGCTTTCCGCCATTTTCAAGGCATTGCGTGTTGAGTGGCGGAACTCAACGCCGCGCTTTGCCTAGTTTACCAGAGCGAAGAAAATGGAAATACAAAAGTCCATCTTCCCCGACTGGGGATCGAACCCAGTAACCGTCGCGTTACAGGCAGATGTGACGCCTCTGCGCCACAACGGTCCTCAAAACCCGATATCTTATGTACCTAAATGATGAAAGGCTTCGGCTTTACATAAGAGTAATTGTAATGTTGTAATGTTATGTACACTGTATCTTTTGTCTTTTGTGTGCAATAAAGTGTTAAATAAAATAAAATAAATAAATAAGAGATGTCATAACGACCTACATTCATAATGTATCTACCTGTTATAATTGAAATTATTAACAGTGTTCGTTCCCATTTGTTATGTTCCATAATTTAATGTAGTGTTTATTTTTTATTATTTTTGGACTGCTTCAATAACGTCTTAAAATTTTATTATATAAAAACGGCATACAAAACTAAAAATAAATTACCTCGCTATAACACTTAACCGAAAATTGCAAAATATTTGCATATATATATATATATATATATATATATATATATATATATATATATATATATATATATATATATATATATATATATATATATATATATATATATATATATATATATATATATATATATATATATATATATATATATATATATATATATATATATATATATATATATATATATATACAAATTTTATGCAAATTTTAAAAATGATCTCCAACCGCAACGATCATTCACCGTGCTCGTATAGCATCAAATTAGGTCGAGACTTTTCCAGCATACAAAGCGCCATTACCCAGCTCACCAGGTTACCTACAATTCATGTGACTCTGTGTCGTACTTTTTTCTATCAAACCAGGAATGCCAGTGGAAGTTAAATTAAGTTTCAGTACTCCGCAATAATCTTAAATCATTAAATAATTCTTAAATTATTAATATAAATATTGTTAACAATTGAAATCTGCAACTTACGAAATATTTGATCATAAAATTTATTCATTAACGTTAAAAGGGTGTAAATAAATGCTGAATATTTTTTTACAGTAAATATTGAGAGGGTTAATTCGTGTATAATGTAACATTGGTTTAGGTCCATTTGAATTTCCAGACAAAAAGGCGTAATATTCGCTGGAGATTTTTAATTAAGGTCGCGGCAAAGACCTATTTATTAATCCTCTGTTTTCTGCAAATTAAAGGCTATGAGACGAGTTGAAATTAGTAAGAACTGTACCGAGATAAGTTTTGAAGGTGCGTTTTTGGACTGTTGTTATTTTTCCTGCTGATTATTGTCCTTGACAGTTGTTAAGTAATTACACCTTTTCATTAACTTTTGTACGAGGGCAAGTTATATACATTTGGATTCTTTTTGACGTTTAATTAGTTTTACTTTAGGTTACTTTACGTTTATATATCTTGTAAAATAACTATTTTATACACTTTTTGTTTTTTTTTGAAGACAATTAATTTGCTAAAACCGTCTCAAGAAAAATGTCATGTTTAATTTTTTATATAATATTTAAGACTCATTCCTCCGACACTCCTAAACTAATGTTTTTTCAAAACCAAATATTTAAGCACTAAACTCTCACATTCGTGTTTTCGGAGTATAAACCCATCTTCTTTACACATTTACAAGCAAATTTATCGCAGAATCGTTGACGCCACTTCACTCTAGGAAGCTAGGCTAGCAACAATTGAAAAAGAAAAACCAAAGGAAGGAAGTTCAAATCTGTTTAAGAGGTATGTCAGATCTAGCAACGGACAAGAGCTAATTTTATAGCATAGGTGTGATTGGTTTATCACGCAGGTTGTTTGATTACTGCCTGCACGGCAGTACCGTGTAATTATACTTGCTCAATACTCGTAAAGAACACAACGCCAATAAACTTTATGAGGCTGATCGTCTATTAATCATAAAGAGATTAAAAATGTGTGAAATATTCACAGAAAATTGCCCTTTTTCCATTTTTGCTGGCAGCCGCAATTAGGTTCGGCTCGCTAAGCAGAGATCAAGACCTAATGAGCTACGTATATGGTTTAGTGCACTCATAGTATCAAAATTACAGCCTCCTCTACCAGTGTAAGGTTAACTCGGCAGTTAAGTTATTGAAAGAACGCGCGGGTCACTCTTTATTGGCCGGTGATGGTGACAATCGTATGACGCCTGGCATTGTACAATGAATATCGTTTAACTTAGCTTTAATTTGCTCCAAACACACCTTTATGCCGTAACTTTTAAGTTCAAATTGCCATAATTATAAGATTAACACGTGGCTAACAATTTGAATTTTGCGAAAGCGTTAGACATTCGAAGTTTTAAATAAGTGTCCCATTTCCCGCAACCCGAATTAAACAGAGGATTCATTTTTTCATGTCATTACATTTACATCTGGCAATATAAAAATTAAATATAACGTAAAATAAAAAAAAATAAATGTCAAGTAGCGCCTTTAAAGATTCGCGGAAAGAACGACCGAATTTCATCAGCACTCACTTTGTAATGAAGTCTGTTACGTGCTGCCTTAATATTGCCAATTTCAGACGAATTTACGTACGTACATACGTGAGCGCAATAAACGCATGTACTGTGATGTTTTGTAATACTGTTTATTTTAAACGACTTTCTATTACAATTTTAAAATACGTAAAATCTAATAAAATCTAATTTCTAACCTAGTGACTAGGATTTTTAATCAAAAGAAAATATTTTTGTTTTAGAAATTAAATAGATTTTTACTTTTTTTATTAAAGCTTTTTTATGAAAGCACAAGCTTTAAAGGTACCTAAAAACAACATACACTGTACCTGCAATGCAAATGTAAAATGTAGTGGATTTTATATAAAAAATGTATACTGTATAGAAACGGTAGAATATTCCCAAAATATTATATTATACATTACAAATATTATACAAAATTACAAATATTATATTATACATATCAATTTTATTATTTAAAATATTAAAACGGCATACAACACTAAAAATAAATTACCCTCGCTACAACACTTAACCGAAAATTGCAAAATATTTGCATATATATATATATATATATATATATATATATATATATATATATATATATATATATATATATATATATATATATATATATATATATATATATATATATATATATATATATATATATATATATATATATATATATATATATATATATATATATATATATATATATATATATACACAAATTTTATGCAAATTTTAAAAATGATCTCCAACCGCAACGATCATTCACCATGCTCGTACAGCATCAAATTAGGTCGAGACTTTTCCAGCATACAGAGCGCCATTACCCAGCGCACCAGGTTACCTAGAATTCATTTCCTTTAAAATATTAAATTAAAATATAAAACTCCACTTTAAGCTTGCATTTTATTAGAAGATACTGTCTATTTGCTCCTTCCGACGCATCCTACTTTGTTAACTAATGGGTCACTATTGCGCGCTGCTCAAATTTTGCGTGTAACAAGTAAGTATTGTACATGGTTCTTGTAATGAACATGGCGCTGAGCTCTACTCTGCTACATATCATGCCTTTGCTTCTGGTAAAGAAAAACTATTGATATTCTTTCACCAGTTTCTACTCAAGTTTAAACCTCGTGCTTTATGTAGATAGTGGAGAAACTAAGCTACAAATATCCCCTTGGGAATAGACCTGGTAACAACTCTATGTTCAGACAGCGAATTAATTTTAAGATTTTAAATAATATAATTGATATACAAATCAAATATCTTTGTATCAATTATCAAATAACTTGTTCATTACTAAATGGTGTTAGAATATTGCCAAATTATATTTCTGTCGTAGCAAATTTATTAACATATTTTAGTTTAGTTTCTGATATATATGTATAATATAATATTTTGGGAATATTCTACCGTTTCTATACAGCACATATTTTTTATATAAAATCCACTACATTTTACATCTGCATTGCAGGTACAGTGTATGTTGTTTTTAGGTACCTTTAAAGCTTATGCTTTCATAAAAAAGCTTTAATAAAAAAAGTAAAAATCTATTTAATTTCTAAAATAAAAATATTTTCTTTTGATTAAAACCCTAGTCACTAGGTTAGAAATTTGATTTTATTAGATTTTACGTATTTTAAAATTGTTATTAAAAATCGTTCAAAACAAATAGTATTTTACTACGCCATCACGGTACATGCGTTTATTGCGCTCACGTATGTATGTACGTAAATTCGTCTGAAATTGGCAATATTAAGGCAGCACGTAACAGACTTCATTACAAAGTGAGAGCTGATGAAGTTCGGTCGTTCTTTCCGCGAATCTTTAAAGGCGCTACTTGACATTTTTTTTTATTTTACGTTATATTTAATTTTTATATTGCCAGATGTAAATGTAATGTCTTGAAAAAATAAGTCCTCTGTTTAATTCGGGTTGGAAATGGGACACTTATTTAAATTTTCGAATGTCTAACGCTTTCGCAAAATTCAAATTATTAGCCACGTGTTAATCTTATAATTATGGCAATTTGAACTTTATATTTAAGGCATAAAGGTGTGTTTGGAGCAACTTTAAGCTAAGTTAAACGATATTCATTGTACAATGCCAGGCGTCATACGATTGTCACCATCACCGGCCAATAAAGAGTGACCTGCGCGTTCTTTCAATAACTTAACTGCCGAGTTAACCTTACACTGGTAGAGGGAGCTATAATTTTGATACTAGGAGTCCACTAAGCCATATACGTAGCTGATTAGGTCTTGATCTCTGCTTAGCGAGCCGAACCTAATGGCGGCTGCCAGCAAAAATGGAAAAAGGGCAATTTTCTGTGAATATTTCACACATTTTTAATCTTTTTATGATTGATAGACGATCAGCCTCATAAAGTTTATTGGCGTTGTGTTCTTTACGAGTATTGAACAAGTATAATTACACGGTACTGCCGTGCAGGCAGTAATCAAACAACCAACGTGATAAATAAACCAATCACACCTATGCTATAAAAATAGCTCATGTCCGTTTCCAGATCTGACATACCTCTTAAACAGATTTGAACTTCCTTCCTTTGGCTTTTCTTTTTCAATCGTTGCTAGCCTAGCTTCCTAGAGTGAAGTGGCGTCAACGATTCTGCGATAAATTTGCTTGTAAATGTGTAAAGAAGATGAGTTTATACTCCGAAAACACGAACGTGAGAGTTTAGTGCTTTAATTATTTGGTTTTGAATACACATTAGTTTAGGAGTGTCGGAGGAAAGGGTCTTAAATATTATATAAAAAATTAAATATAAAATTGTTTCTTAAGACCGTTTTAGCAAATTAATTGTCTTCAAAAAAAAAAAAAACAAAAAGTGTATAAAATAGTTATTTTACAAGATATATAAACGTAAAGTAACCTAAAGTAAAACTAATTAAACGTCAAAAAGAATCCAAATGAATATAACTTGCCCTCGTACAAAAGTAAATGAAAAGGTGTAATTACTTAACAACTGTCAAGGACATTAATCAGCAGGAAAAATAACAACAGTCCAAAAACGCACCTTCAAAACTGATCTCGGTACAGTTCTTACTAATTTCAACTCGTCTAATAGCCTTTAATTTGCAGAAAACAGAGGATTAATAAATAGGTCTTTGCCGCGACCTTAATTAAAAATCTCCAGCGGCTATTACGCCTTTTTCGTCTGGAAATGCAAATGGACCTAAACCAATGTTACATTATACACGAAATAACCCTCTCATTATTTACTTAAAAAATATATTCAGTATTTATTAATAAATAAATTTTGTGATCAAATATTTCGTAAGTATTGCAGTTGCAGATTTTAATTATTAACAATATTTATATTAATAATTTAAGAATTATTTAATGATTTGAGATCATTGCGGTGTACTGAAACTTAATTTAACTTCCACTGGCATTCCTGGTTTTATAGAAAAAAGTACGACACAGGGTCTCTCGAAGCAAAAAGTAAAAGCATACGAAAAGAACTTACTTCTGAATTTCAAAACATTATATTCTTGTTGACATCTATGAATATAAATAATTTATTCTTCAAATTAAAAACCAAACCCAAGCCATCGTGTTTGAAATCGGACACAGTTTCAGTTATCATTAAAGCACAAGGCTAAGATAAGGTTAAATTTGAATGCTTAGAAAAATATAATGTAAATTATTTTATACAAAATGTTGACAATTCCCTTTAGAATTTGATAAATTTTCCGCAGTGTCTGAATTTTAGATAGATGTAAATTTTTTTTAAAATTAATTATTGCTTTATATATATTACCCATACTATTTCTTATGACAAGTTCAATCAGTCACTTTAGAGTACATAAGTGGTAGTCACTACAATACTCCTCTACAATCTGGTCAAAATCGTAAAAATCGTTTCTGGTAATCGACAGATTAGCTCGGACGATCTTTTAGAGAGACTAAAATAACATAAAGGTATGAATCCACAACTGTTATATAAACAACTTTTACCAAAGTTTGAATCAAAAAACCTAAACTAGTCGACATTTAGCAATAAATTCAATATCCGTTCCCAAAAACGGTCTAAAAGGAAAAGCTCGATATCGATTCATAGAAATCAGAGCGCGGAAATAATGCGAAAGCCGCCGCTCCGAAAATATTAAAAGCATACACAAAACAATTAAATGCGGAGGAAAATATTACTGTTACGACTTTCACAACTAGTCGAATGTTTCTAAGTTATTTATCTGAGTCTAGCGAATAATGAATGCACTGCAACGAAACTCAACGCCGCATTTGCCTAATTTTACTAAGTTATGGATCTTACTTTACACTTTAATAGGTAATAAATGATTTTATAACTTTTTATTTATGTCTATTTAATATATTTTGATATACAAGTTTATATGGCTTTTCTATATCCATTTGGAGTTGGTAGTTGGTTGGTACATAACTAGACTTGTATACGTCTCTATACTATGTAAAGAAATTTTGTCATAACTTTTAATTTCTCATCGCTTTTATTTTCTTTTATCGAGAAGTTCTAAATATTTGTAATAATAAAATTTCAAAATCACACAACATCAAGAAAAAAGTCTTTACTTACGATGAGACTAGTAATAATTTATCAATTGCTACAAATTATGTTTCCCGGCGACCTGCAATTATGACGCCCTCAGTGGATAGTTCGAGGGCAAGGGTCAGGTCTAGGGATTCATTTTCTTCAAAATTTTGGGAAGTGGCGACTTTGTGTGTACGCATAAAAATAAACGTAAATTGTGAATTTCTATAATAAAAATTTGTGTATATTTAAAAATGTATATTTAAATAATTTCAATAAATTTCAATACCAAAATTAACTTTCGGTCATCGAAATGGGAAAAATAATGATAATGTCGCATGTAAATATTGAAAACGAGAGCCGCGGACCGCAGTGGGGTAAGTTCGAAACCGCTCATTAATAAACGCTCGCCAAAGGAACGTTCACTTGTTACTTAACTAATTAAAATAATCACTTCGTTTTGTTTTGAACATTTTGTATAGACAATTGTAAATTATTTCTACTAAAAATCATGAATATTTTTCAAATATGTCAATAAAGGTTTTAATAATAGTATGAAATTAACCTCTCTATATCAGTCCAGCGTATATGCAAATAAGCGAATAATGTTAACTTATATACAAATACTGATAATTTTAACACTATTTTTGTGTCAGTACAAGCCAGTACAAGAACTATAGAGTCAGCAACTCTGTTTTTATAAAATCACTTGTAAACTCTACGGGAAAACGAATGTCATTTATTTTTTAACATTTTTTTATTGCATTGGCTGAGTGGTGTAATATTCTTATTAAAATTAAAGAATCAGAATCGGATACAACCATTGCAAGAAACATGAAGCGCGTCAACTGTCAAAAACTATCAATGTCTATCTAAAAATTGTCGTTTTACGTTTGTGTTTGACATCAGTCTGTGTGTATATCTGATGCATCGTAGCTCTAGAACGAATTGATCAATTTCGTTCTCGGGGCGTTGAATACAACTAAGTTTGGTAAATATTGATCTAGGAGTTTAAAGAATATCAGGTCTTTTTAAAATCATTTAAGGCATAGTATTATCGTAGGGCTATTTAAAAAGTTTCATTTTTTAACTTAGATTCATTTGAATCTACTAGGTTAAAGATTAAAAATTTTCTTCAATTGTGTTGTTAAGCACTTTTTAATCATTTAACCAGTCGAAAATATATAGAGGACGATTAAAATCTTTTGAACAATTTATCTTATCATATTGATGAGATAAAGCCATGAATAATAAAGATAAAGCCACTCGTTAAAGATCATTTTTGCAAACTATGCGAGTGCTTTAAGTCAAAACTAGGAATATCAATGACATAGATTGATTATGCTATTTGTAAAAATACCTTAATATTGAAGTATATGTTGTAAACATGTTTAATGACGATGCATATATAACAATCAATATTTGGACAAACGCATTTAAATTTAAATATACATAAACATTCAAACTACTTAAAATATTTTTCTCTATTTAATAGTTTTCTGACAAAGTCAGCCACTATTGTAAAGTCATGCTAATCATATGAATGTAACCTAAAACGTTGGTGCAGATACGTAATCGAACTTGCTACCTTCAAATACACGAAGCTTTGTACTAAACTTACAATTAGTTACTTGTCGTGTCGTAAACAAGAACAAAACGAACGATGCGCCATCCACGTCTCAAACAAAGCAAACTATTCACCATCCAACAAAAGATATTTGCAATTTATCAATCATGGCTGTGAATGTTAAATGTGAAGTAATTAATTTTCAAATATGACACATTTACCCTTTCTATAAATTTGTAGCAACATATAGTTATATCTATTTTATTATCAACACCATTTTCAATACATCATATGTCCAAATTGGACTGTCGAATTGTAATAGTGTAGTTTTTTAACTCTACTCTTTTATATTCTCCCTTTAAATCTTTCCAACGCTCTTATTCTTTCTACTGTATACCTATTTTTCACTATTACTACTAAAATACAATAAAATTCCAAACTAAATTCACAACACAATCGCCCATATTTATCAATATCTCCTTGACATATCAATATAAATGTTAAGTGGATGGAACCGTTACAATGCCAATAAAAATTGAAAAATAACCCGAATAGCATTACTGTAAAATATTTATAAAACAATTGAACAGTCGTGAATGTGCGCGTAAACCAAGTTGTCAGTGGCGTTATATACGAGTGTGTGTGACCTGCGGGCGGCGCACCTGACGCCGGTACGTGTGTCTACCGGCGGGCGGGCGGCTCCGTACCGGCGGCAATTAAATTTTTCAGGGCCAGGACGTGGCCCTGTACTGATATTGTGTATTTGAATCATTAATAAGTGTTATAGGTGCTACGTTTATGTTCGATTCCCTTTCGAGGGGCGTCATTCTTGGAGATCCTAGCTCTGGTAAGACGACAGAGCGCGGCGTTGAGGTTCACAACTTGACAGAAATGACTTGACTTGGAAATTTTTGTGTTTTTCCAGATTCCTTTGCTGTTACACAACTTCATAAAACATTTCCTATATAACTATATTAAAAACGGAACGGATGGAAATTCGATTCTAGTTGTATCGAATTTATATTTAATAATATTCATTATTAATTACTATCTTTTTAAGCGATAGTTGACAAAATAAAAGCATTCTTTTTTAAATCAAGGAACATATTCAGTGGAGATATGGCGACGAATTTTATGCAACAACTCGCTTGAAACTTTATAAAAACCAAACTTGAAACTTAGCTTCTTACTTTATTACTTGGCAAAATAGTTGTTCTTAAATTAACAAATCTATATGTATGTTATGTAATTATTTACAATATTTAACTAATGAATATTACTGAGGATATTATGAATTTTGATATAGCTTGACAAAAATATACAGCAGAATTAATTGAAGCGTTTGTGCAACTTAAGAGCGATACAGGTTCGAGTTCAGTTACGTTCAAATTTTTATAAGTTGGTAAATATTGTTTTTCAGGAAGTATGTATACACTAGATTCCCTCTGTTCATAGTGATATAAGTTTCTAGCCATATTACTTGATGACGAATATTAAACTAAAATTTTAGGTTTTTATGTATAATTAAAGCAAAAAATATTATAACTGTCTAAGAATACCTGTAAATAAAAATCATTTCGATTTCAATCCAAACCTCGTTTAAAAATACCTACGTTTAAATTTAAAAATACCTACGTTTTAAAAATTAAATATGACATTTTTCTTGAGCCGATTTTAGCAAATTAAATGTCTTAAAGTGTATAAAATAGTTATATTTTAGATGTATACACGTAAAGTAACTTAAAGTAAAAATAATTAAACGTCAAAACGAATCCATCGAATATAACTTTCCCTCGAACAAAAGTCAATGAATTTCTTTAACAACTGTCAAGGACATTAATCAACAGGAAAAATAACAACAGTCCAAAAACACACCTTCAAAACTGATCTCGGTACAGTTCTTACTAATTTCAACTCGTCTCATAGCCTTTAATTTGCAGAAAACAGAGGATTAATAAATAGGTCTTTGCCGCGACCTTAATTAAAAATCTCCAGCGGTTATTACGCCTTTTTTGTCTGGAAATGCAAATGGACCTAAACCAATGTTACATTATACACGAATTAACCCTCTCAATATTTACTGTAAAAAAATATTCAGCATTTATTTACACCTTTTTAACGTTAATGAATAAATTTTATGATCAAATATTTCGTAAGTATTGCGGTTGCAGATTTCAATTGTTAACAATATTTATATTAATAATTTAAGAGTTATTTAACGATTTGAGATCATTGCGGTGTAATGAAACTTTTGGTTTCTGATTGGCATTCCTGGTTTGATAGAAAAAAGTACGGCACAGAGTCACGAAGCAAAAAGCAAGAGCCAAAAAGTAAAAGCATACGAAAAGAATCTAAAGAACCCATTCTCTTGTCTTACTTCTGAATTTCAAAACATTATATTTTTGTTGACATCTATGAATAAAAATAATTTATTCTTCAAATTAAAAACCAAACCCAAGCCATCATGTTTGAAATCAGACACAGTTTCACTTATCTTTAAAGCACAAGGCTAAGATAAGGTTAAATTTTAATGCTTAGAAAAATATAATGTAAATTATTTTATACAAAATGTCGACAATCTCCTTTAGAATTTGTTAAATTTTCTGCAGTATCTGAATTTCAAATAGATGCAATTTTTTTAAAAATTAATTATTGCTTTATATATATTATCCATACTATCTCTTATGCCAAGTACAATCAGTCACTTTTGAGTACATAAGTTACTGCAATACTCCTCTACAATCTAGTCAAAAATGCATAAAAATCGTTTCTGGTATTCCGCAGATTAGCTGGGACAATCATATAGAGACTAAAACAGTAAAAAGATATAACACATACTGAATCCGCAACTGTTATATAAATAACTGTTACCAAAGTTTGAATCAAAAACCTAAACTAGTCGACATTTAGCAATAAATTCAATATCCGTTCCCAAAAACGGTCTAAAAGGAAAACCTCGATATCGATTCATAGAAATCAGAGCGCGGAAATAATGCGAAAGCCGCCGCTCCGAAAATATTAAAAGCATACACAAAACAATTAAATGCAGAGGAAAATATTACTGTTATGACTTTCACAACTAGTCGAATGTTTCTAAGTTATTTATCTGTGTCTAGCGAATAATGAATGCACTGCAACGAAACTCAACGCCGCGTTTGCCTAATTTTACTAATTTATGGATCTTACTTTACACTTTAATAGGTAATAAATGATTTTATAACTTTTATTTATGTCTATATAACATATTTTGATATACAAGTTTATATGGCTTTTCCATATCCATTTGGAGTTGGTAGTTGGTTGGTACATAACTAGACTTGTATACGTCTCTATACTATGTAAAGAAATTTTGTCATAACTTTTAATTTCTCATCGCTTTTATTTTCTTTTATCGAGAAGTTCTAAATATTTGTAATAATAATAATTTCAAAATCACACAACTTCAAGAAAAAAGTCTTTACTTACGATGAGACTAGTAATAATTTATCAATTGCTACAAATTATGTTTCCCGACGACCTGCAATTATGACATTGGTTCGAAGACGCCCTCAGTGAGAGAGTTCGAGGGCAAGGCAATGAATCCCTAGACCTGACGTCTAGGGATTCATTTTCTTCAAAATTTTGGGAAGTGGCGACCTTGTGTGTCAGCATAAAAATAAACGTAAATTGTGAATTTCTATAATAAAAATTTGTATATATTTAAAAATGTATATTTAAATAATTTCAATACCGAAATTAACTTTCAGTCATCGAAATTGGGAAAAATAATGATAGTGCCGGATGTAAATATTGACAACGAGAGCCGCGGACCGCAGTGGGGTAAGTTCGAAACCGCTCATTAATAAACGCTCGCCAAAGGAACGTTCACTTGTTACTTAACTAATTAAAACAATCACTTCGTTTTGTTTTGAACATTTTGTATAGAAAATTGTAAATTATTTCTACTAAAAATATTGAATATTTTTTAAATATGTCAATAAAGGTTGTAATTATAGTATGACATTAACCTCTCTATATCTATCCAGTGTATATGCAAATAAGCGAATAATGTTAACTTTATATACAAATACTGATAATTTTAAACATCATTTTTGTGTCAGTACAAGCCAGTACAAGAACTATAGAGTCAGCAACTCTATTTTCATAAAATCACTTGTAAACTCTACGGGAAAACGAATGTCATTTATTTTTTAACATTTTTTTATTGCAATGTATTGGCTGAGTGGTGTAATATTCTTATTAAAATTAAAGAATCAGAATCGGATACAACCATTGCAAGAAACATGAAGCGCGTCAACTGTCAAAAACTATCAATGTCTATCTAAAAGTTGTCGTTTTACGTTTGTGTTTGACGTCAGTCTGTGTGTATATCTGATGCATCGTAGCTCTAGAACGAATTGATCAATTTCGTTCTCGGGGCGTTGAATACAACTAAGTTTGGTAAATATTGATCTAGGAGTTTAAAGAATATCAGGTCTTTTTAAAATCATTTAAGGCATGGGATATTTAAAGGGTTTCACTTTTTACCTTACATTTTTTTGAACCTACTAGGTTAAAGATTAAAGATTTTCTTCAATTGTGTTGTTAAGCACTCTTCAAATCATTTAACCAGTCGAAAATATATAGAGGACGATTAAAATCTTTTGAACGGTTTATCTTATCACATTGATGAGATAAAGCCCTGAAACTCGTTAAAGATCATTTTTGCAAACTATGCGAGTGCTTTAAGTCAAAACTAGGAATATCAATGACATAGATTGATTATGCTATTTGTAAAAATACCTTAATATTGAAGTATATGTTGCAAACATGTTTAATGACGATGCATATATAACAATCAATATTTGGACAAACGCATTTAAATTTAAATATACATAAACATTCAAACTACTTAAAATATTTTTCTCTATTTAATAGTTTTCTGACAAAGTCAGCCACTATTGTAAAGTCATCCTAAACACATGAACGTTACCTAAAACGTTGGTGCAGATACGTAATCGAACTTGCTACCTTTAAATACACGAAGCTTTGTACTAATTTATCGTGTCGTAAACAAGAACAAAACGAACGATGCGCCATCCACGTCTCAAACAAAGCAAACTATACATCATCCAACAAAAGATATTTGCAATTTATCAATCACGGCTGTGAATGTTAAATGTGAAGTAATTAATTTTCAAATGTGACACATTTACCCTTTCTATAAATTTCTAGCAACACATAGTTTATTTATAAAGTTTGTGAAAAGTATATATACAGTTGTTTATTTTTGACTGGCTTCCAGCCCACGGCTCCGTCCGATGTTATTCGAAATTATTTATTCGAATCATTTATTTTAAATAACATAATCTATAAAAAATATTGATAAATGAATAAAATGGTAATTTTAATTTATATATATTATATGAAAGTTATAATTTATTAGTTATATCTATTTTATTATAATCACCATTTTCAATACATCATATCCGTTCTGTTACTTTCCACCACTCAACATGCGTTGTGTCCAAATTGGACTGTCGAATTGTAATAGTGTAGTGTTTTAACTCTACTCTTTTATATTCTCCCTTTAAATCTTTCCAACGCTCTTATTCTCTCTACTGTATACCTATTTTTCACTATTATACTACTACTAAATTACAATAAAATTCCAAAATTCACAACACAATCGCCCATATTTATCAATATCTCCTTGACACACCAATATAAATGTTAAGTGGATGGAACCGTTACAATGTCCATAAAAATTGAAAAATAACCCGAATTACATTACTGTAAAATATTTATAAAACAATTGAACAGTCGTGAATGTGCGCGTAAATCAAATTGTCAGTGGCGTTATATACGAGTGTGTGTGACCTGCGGGCGGCGCACCTGACGCCGGTACGTGTGTCTACCGGCGGGCGGGCGGCTCCGTACCGACAGCAATTAAACGACGTCCTGGCCCTGTATTGATATTGTGTGCTTGAATCATTAATAAGTGTTATAGGTGCTACGTTTATGTTCGATTCCCTGTCGTGGGACGTCATTCTTGGAGATTCTAGCTCTGGTAAGACGACAGAGCTCGGCGTTGAGGTTCACAACTTGACAGAAATGACTTGACTTGGAAATTTTTGTGTTTTTCCAGATTCCTTTGCTATTACATAACTTCATAAAACATTTCCTATATAACTATATTAAAAACGGAACGGATGGAAATTCGATTCTAGTTGTATCGAATTTATATTTAATAATATTCATTATTAATTACTATCTTCTTAAGCGATAGTTTACGAAATAAAAGCATTCTTTTTTAAATCAAGGAACATATTCAGTGGAGATATGGCGACGAATTTTATGCAACAACTCGCTTGGAACTTTATAAAAACCAAACTTGAACCTTAGCTTCTTACTTTATTACTCAGCAAAATAGTTGTTCTTAAATTAACAAATTATATGTATGTTATGTAATTATTTACAATATTTAACTCATGAATATTACTGAGGATATTATGAATTTTGATATAGCTTGACTTAAGAGCGATACAGGTTCGAGTTCAGTTACGTTCAAATTTTTATAAGTTGGTAAATATTGTTTTTCAGGAAGTATGTATACACTAGATTCCCTCTGTTCATAGTGATATAAGTTTCTAGCCATATTACTTGATGACGAATATTAAAATAAAATTTTAGATTTTTATGTATAATTAAAGCAAAAAATATTATAACTGTCTAAGAATACCTGTAAATAAAAATCATTTCGATTTCAATCCAAACTTCGCCTAGCAAAAATACATTTTATTTGATTTGCATTGAAAACCGGAAACAGCTCAGCGGTGAACTAGTGTGCATACTTTGTGGAGATTCCTGTTTCATAAATATGGAAATTATTGGGATCACACGTAGTAGTGTAAGAATACAATATATTCTACTTTTTTGTTCTTTTATTCGAATTTCGTTTATTTAATTTCCACGTTTTTGCACACTAGGAATATGTGAATGAATTTGTGATTTTTGTGGATCAATATATACATACATCATGTAAGTCCGCTGTTGAATGAATTTATAAGTCTATATAAAGATCACTAGATAGCTCTTGCAATACATTAATTAGATTTTTGGAAGGATGCAATGGTGAAAATGTGCTTATTTAAACTTTTAATAAATAGCAATCTCTCTTACAAAATGATTCTTAGCAATTACATTTTAAGATATATAAGTTTTATAAGCGTATGAAATTTTGACGTAACTTGAAGACTTAGTCTATATTATGAAGATATATGGGCTAGACCATTGGCCAGACCGTATGGGCGGTTTCCAAGAGGCGGAGGCTCAAATCCTACTATGTTAAAATTTTTATAGGTACGTTTTCTTAAAATATTGTATTTTACTTAATGTGAAATAATTCTAGGCTTAGTGTATTTGATGAAGATATATTAATATTACAAATTGTTATTTTTATTTACCAATGGAAAGTGTCTATCACACTGTACTTTTGCTAACGAGGAGTTTAATTATTTTACGTACTTTAACAGTACTATTAAGAAATCAGTTATATTATCTTTTTGCGTTAGCTGTTGTTACAAAAATTTATGACTGTATATAAAAACACAAATATATGTATATATATAATGTAACCAAAGAAACCTCAAATAATACAATTACGAATATTCAACCACAATTTGAAATATTCATACATATTGCAAGCAATTCAAAAGCTTATTACTATTGCCACATATTGTATATAACATTAGATAAACAAATTTAGTCTCAAACACTTCACGGTACAAGTTATAGGCAACATACAGCGTTAAAGTTCTGATGTACGTTATTGTTGTGGACGTGCAGCTACTATTATTTGTAGAGTCCTTCTTAATAAAGTTGTTGTTATGTGATATATTACTTTATACTGTTGTTTGAGTATTGTTACTTTTATTATATTTTTTTTAAGCTTGGCTCCACATCCCAGCACATGGTAGAGAAGGCAGAGGGAACCTTGGTTTGAAGCAATGTTATGACACTTCGTTCCCAATTTTTTGCCATACGAGGCAGTGCGTGTTGGGTGACAGAGCTCTTCGTCATACTTTATGATATTTCCAGTGCAAAGAAAATAAAAATATTTCATCCTTTTCCCTGTGGGAAAAGAATCTACAAACTGTAGTACTTAAAGCAAGAAATTTATATATATATATATATATATATATATATATATATATATATATATATATATATATATATATATATATATATATATATATATATATATATATATATATATATATATATATATATATATATATATATATATATATATATATATATATATATATATATAATATATATATATATATGTATATATATATATATATATATATATATATATATATATATATATATATATATATATATATATAGCATACTATTCATCATCCAACAAAAGATATTTGCAATTTATCAATCATGATTATGAATGTTAAATATGGAGTAATTAATTTTCAAATGTGACACATTTACCCTTTCTATAAATTTGTAGCAACATATGGTTAATTTATAAAGTTTTGTGAAAAGTATATATACAGATGTTTATTGTACACTGGCTTCCAGTCCACGGCTCCGCCCCATGTTATTCGAAATGTTTATTTCGAGTCACGTAATCTAAAAAAAATTTGAATAAATATGTATATATATAAATGATAATTATAACTTTATACTCATATTTATTTCCTATTTATATTGTAATATATTTATTTGATATGATCAATATTTTCAATTCATCATCTCAGTTCTAGTGTGCCACATTATGTCCCACCACTCAACATCCGTTATATCCAAATTGGACTGTTGAATTGTAATAAGCGCTTTGACTCTACTCTTTTATACTCTCCCTTAAATCTTTTCAACTACCTTATTATATATTACTACCTACATCTTTCTATTACTTCTAAAATACAATAAAATTTAAAAAATTCACACCACAATCGCCTATATCTATCAATATCCCCTTGACACACCAATATAAATGTTAAGTGAACGGAACTGATACAATGCCAATAAAAATTGAAAAATAACCCGAATAGTATTACTGTAAAATATTTATAAAACAATTG
This sequence comes from Dione vanillae, assembly GCA_037178615.1. Taxonomy (NCBI): domain Eukaryota; kingdom Metazoa; phylum Arthropoda; class Insecta; order Lepidoptera; family Nymphalidae; genus Dione; species Dione vanillae. The sequence continues at coordinate 40,224 of JAZFAU010000609.1, read as the reverse complement.
AACAGTCGTGAATGTGCGCGTAAATCAAGTTGTCAGTGGCGTTATATACGAGTGTGTGTGACCTGCGGGCGGCGCACCTGACGCCGGTACGTGTGTCTACCGGCGGGCGGGCGGCTCCGTACCGACGGCAATTAAACGACGCCCTGTCACTGCGTTAATATTGTGTTTGGAATATTAATAAATATTATAGGTGCTACCGTTGTTCTTTGAGATCTGAGGAGGTTCATTGAGGTTCACAATTTTTTTGGAAAATTGGACGGAAAGTGGGGAACGAAGTTTTATTAATAGGTTCCCGTTTTGCCAGACTCTTTTGCTGCTTTAGAACTTCATGTAAATAATTTATAATCAATTACTAGGTGAAAAGTAAGTAAAAACAGATATGGAGAAGAAGATTATTTATCCTTTTTTCTAAAGGTTTCAGGACATGATATATAGATTAGCTGACTGAAATTCGAGTTCAGGTCTAGAATTTATATATTCAATAAAATATATTATGAATTACTATAATCTTAAAAGCTTTTTATTTTTAAATAATAAAAATTCAGTGGATATATGGCGATGAAATTTATGAAACAACTCGCTTGGAATTTTGTAAGGACCAAGCTTAATACTTAGCTTCTTACTTTGTTACTTGGCTAACGGACACAAAATAGTTGTTTTTAAATAAACAAATTTATATGTATGTATTGTAATTATATACAAGGTGTTGCATAAATCATGAATAATATACAATCCACACATTTCTATATGAAATGGTGAAATCGTCAAGCGATTTTGAAATAAAATTTTTAACCTACAGAAGGAATGGTTATTTTACAAGAATTTCATACGGAACAGTATTTATTACACTGTTTTAATCGTAAAATTGTAAAAGTAAGCGAAATTCGAATTATAATTTTACGCAAACAACTGTATGTATCTATCGGGACTCACTTGAAAGTAACTTACTTTCGATAATTTAACTTTAAATTCGAACTCAAAGTAGATTTTGTCGCCCCTACGAAAGAGGAAATTAGATACGAAGCTCGCAAAAAATATTTCAACCTTAAAAAATATCTGCTAAAAAAAATCATTTCGATTTCAATCCAAACCTCGCCTAACAAAAATACATTTTATTTGATTTGCATTGAAAACCGGAAATAGCTCAGCGGTAAACTAGTGTGTATACTTTGTGGAGATTCCTGTTTCATAAATATGGAAATTATTTGGATCACACGTAGTAGGTGTAATATTGTATTCTACTTTTTTGTTCTTTTATTCGAATTTCGTTCATTTTAAATCCTCATTTTTGCACTCTATGAATGTGTGAATGATTTTTGATTTTTGTAAATAAATGTATGAGTACGTCAGATAGGTGCAGGTTTCAAGTCCATACGAAAAGCACTATAGCTCTTGCAATACATTAATTAGGGCGCATTTTCATTGGTCGATAAGTCGGTAGTTAGCCCGAATGCGCGGAGTACCCGCATGCGAGCTAACAACCAATGAAATCCACTGGTCGATAACTCGGTCGATTAAACGTGTGCGGGTGATATCCACATTCGGAATAACGACCTTATCGCATGCATTATAGGAATCACCCGCGCCCCGTATGCGGGCCCTGACGACCAGTGAAAACGATAACCACTTTGCGGGCCCTATGGCATGCGTTACAGAAATCTCCTGCATCCCGAATGCGGGTCCTATCGACCAATGAAAATGCGCCCTTAGATTATTAGAAGGATGGTAAAAATATGATTATTTTAAAATCTTTATAAATAGCAATCTCTCTTGCAAAATTATCCTTAGCAATTACGTTTTCAAGATATATAAGTTTTTGTAAGCGTATAAGATTTTGACATAGCTTGAAATAATATAATATAATAATATAATGAAGATATATGAGCTTGACCATTGGTCAGACCGCTTGGATGATTTCCAAGAGGCAGAAGCTTAAATGCTACTGTGTTAAAACTTTTATACGATCTTAAAATATTTTGCTTTATTTAGTGTGAAATAACACAAATATATATATATATATATATATATATATATATATATATATATATATATATATATATATATATATATATATATATATATATATATATATATATATATATATATATATATATATATATATATATATATATATATATATATATATATATATATATATATATATATATATATATATATATATATATATATATATATATGTATATATATATATATATATATATATATATATATATATATATATATATATATATATATATATATATATATATTCCAAGTCAATTTTTTACCAATTGCAAGTGTCTATCATGTTGAACTTTTGCGAAGGAGGCATTTCATTATTTTATGTACTTTCACTGTACTACTAAGAAAGAGTTTTTAGTTCTCCTAGTGTAACTGGTACTACTGTAGTAATAAATCAGGACAGTTTTCAAAGGCAATTAAAGCCTATATCCTATAACTATTATATATCTGATAAACTTATGTAATAATTTAATTCGTCGTGTATATGTTATATTCGTCGTGTATAGTTTATTTCATGAGGATGTCCTTCCTAACAAAGTTCCCCGTTCTCTAAATATTCTGTGTTTTTTAATATTTGTGTTTGGTGCCTTAAGTTAATTACCATTTAAATACATTAAACATAACAGGATTAGATTATAAACTAACACCCATATATTATTATTTATATATATACATATATATATATATATATATATATATATATATATATATATATATATATATATATATATATATATATATATATATATATATATATATATATATATATATATATATATATATATATATATATATATATATATATATATATATATATATATATATATATATATATATATATATATATATATATATATATATATATATATATATATATATATATATATATATATATATATATATATATATATATATATATATATATATATATATATATATATATATATATATATATATATATATATATATATATATATATTGTCTTGTGTGTCGTATGTACATATTGTAAATATTTACTTATTTGATTGTAAGTAAAGGCTGTATTTTACTGCATCTTCTTGTTTATGTATTATTTTTTTACTGATCAATCTCCTTTATTTTAGAAATAACCGTCGTGGAGGGATTTTTCCTATTTCCATTTTCTTCGCTCTGGAAACTAGGCAAAGCGCGGCGTTGAGTTCCGCCACTCAACACGCAATGCCTCGAAAAAGGTGGAAAGCGTGGACGGAGAAAGCAGGGACTAAGCAACGGAGTGTCTTAACACTAGGTTCGTATGGTTGCTGCAGTTCCCTCTGTCTACTATGCCATGTGCGGGATAAAGCGTGAAGATATAACAAAACTATATATAATCTCCCACAATTTCAAATATTCATACATATTGCAAGCTATTCTAAAAGTTATAACTGTCGCCACATATTGTATATATAACATTAAATAAACAAATTAAGTTTCAAGCATTTCACGGTACAACACGCAGTGTTAAAGTTCTGATATACGTTATAGTTGTAGACATGCAGCTACTATTATTTGTAGAGTCCTTCTTAATAAAATTGTCGTATTGTCATATATTACTTACTACTGTTATTTGAATATTGTTGTATATATTATTATTGTTATTTTTTAGCTTCACTTTATATCCCAGAACATAGCAGGGTTGGTAGATGGAACTGTTAGGTTTGAAGGAACATAGTATTTCGATACTCCGTTCTCAATTTTCTACCATACGATGCAAAGCGTGTTAGATGGTGGAGCTCAAAGTCGCCCTTCACGTTATTGTCAGAGCATAGCAAATGAAATTAATTCTTCCTTCCCTCGTGGGTATCGAATCCAGGAAATGTCCTGTTCAAAGGCTATGCCTCAGCACCAGGACGGTTAAAAGATATAAATATATATTATAATATGTATTTAAAGGGTATATACAAAAATTTAATCCCTCTGCTAATAATAATAATGGCCTAAATTGTCCTATTTGTTCGTCTATGTAACGAAGCTAGTAACTAGTACGTCAGTTCGTAGGTACGAGTACTGTCGGTGTCGACAATATTGGTTCATTTGCCTTCAGTTCCTCAATATTAAGCAAGAAACTTGTGTTGCGTCTACATTCTAGTCTCTGTTTAATTTAGATACAAAATAAAGTTATTTTTGAAATATTTTGATATATTATTAAAAAGCAATGTATGAGATTTTGAATCAATTTCAATTCAAAATCTAACACTGATTCTATCTTTACAAAGTTAACTCCATAAATAATGACTTATATATACACTAATATAAAATTGTACAGTAAATTTACATAATCTATTGTTATTTCCAGTATTAATTAATATAAATCCATCTCTTTTTTAATTTCAGTGCAAACAATGAAAGGAAAGCTATAGCTCGAGCAAAAATTGTTACATTTTTTGAGCGAGCGTTTGACCCAATTAAAGCGTTGTTGATTATAAAGTTGACTATTGGAAACGTTGTAACAGCTTAGTCAATGTTATTTCTCTGAAAAATTCAGAGGTCCACATGACGGCTAATAGAATTCAGGGTCGCTCCATGTTATCGTTTTAAATAAATATTAAATATATATATTAAATGTAGTGAATACATTGAAAAATCTCACAGTGTGTGTATTAAAAGTCGATGACTTATTTACTAAATAATAATAACTTTGTTTTGAGTATATATTATTCATTCAGAAAGGAACTATATATAGCTACTTCCGCTATGCAGTAGTAGTTATGCAATTAAGTGCACCGCCCGCCCGCCCGCTGATAAATGCGCGTGCAGTAAGCAATGCAAAACAAAACTACCACCGTACCACTAAACTCTCAACACGTGTTTCACCCCTCAACGAGGCATCATCAGGAGATGTTTGACCACCAAGTGCTAGACACCGAGTGAGCTCCGACCGTCACCGCACTGCTATTAATATGCTTCCTCCTCCCCATTACCACTCAAAAGTCACGCGGCCAATCACGTGAGTGAAAGGCCGGTAAGAGCTAACTACTCAACTTACGCGTATGTTATATATGAATTTGCGTAGTACGATTAGATCAGTGATTTGAGTAATTGTGTTGGCAAATACGTAATAATGGAGAGGAGGAAACATTCACCTGCTCGTTAAATATAGTTCCCATACTCCCGTATCTTATTATTTCTAACTGTTCCAACACGGCCATCCGTAATCCTTTGTTACAGGTATGTAGTACGTCAAAGGAATGATCGTCTGGTAAACTATGTCCTGACTCTAATAAGTGTTTAGCGAAATTAGATCTTTCCGGACGATTATTCCTATACGCGGAAGTATGTTCCTTATAACGAATATTAAAACTACGACCAGTTTGACCCACGTATACCCACCCCGTCACACCCACCACACTTTAACTTATAAACACCCGACCTCCTGCCAACCTCGGTTTTCTCTTTGCCATTGCAAAACGTACGGCGAATAGTGTTATTAGTTCTGAACGCCACATAAACGCCATTGTCCCTTAAGATCTTCGATACTTTTTCAGATATTGGTCCTAAATATAACAAACTAGATCTATAGTTATGGACAACACGTTCAGGTGGCGTTGGATATAAAAGACCCATCACCTGTTCGTTAACCTTCTTCTTAATTAAACCATCCACCATTCGCCGTTCGTAACCATTTGCAACCGCAATTGAATAAATAATACTAAGTTCTTTATTATATGCTTCTGTATTTAACATAAATAGATTAATGACATACCCATTAAATACAGAAGCATATAATAAAGAACTTAGTATTATTTATTCAATTGCGGTTGCAAATGGTTACGAACGGCGAATGGTGGATGGTTTAATTAAGAAGAAGGTTAACGAACAGGTGATGGGTCTTTTATATCCAACGCCACCTGAACGTGTTGTCCATAACTATAGATCTAGTTTGTTATATTTAGGACCAATATCTGAAAAAGTATCGAAGATCTTAAGGGACAATGGCGTTTATGTGGCGTTCAGAACTAATAACACTATTCGCCGTACGTTTTGCAATGGCAAAGAGAAAACCGAGGTTGGCAGGAGGTCGGGTGTTTATAAGTTAAAGTGTGGTGGGTGTGACGGGGTATACGTGGGTCAAACTGGTCGTAGTTTTAATATTCGTTATAAGGAACATACTTCCGCGTATAGGAATAATCGTCCGGAAAGATCTAATTTCGCTAAACACTTATTAGAGTCAGGACATAGTTTACCAGACGATCATTCCTTTGACGTACTACATACCTGTAACAAAGGATTACGGATGGCCGTGTTGGAACAGTTAGAAATAATAAGATACGGGAGTATGGGAACTATATTTAACGAGCAGGTGAATGTTTCCTCCTCTCCATTATTACGTATTTGCCAACACAATTACTCAAATCACTGATCTAATCGTACTACGCAAATTCATATATAACATACGCGTAAGTTGAGTAGTTAGCTCTTACCGGCCTTTCACTCACGTGATTGGCCGCGTGACTTTTGAGTGGTAATGGGGAGGAGGAAGCATATTAATAGCAGTGCGGTGACGGTCGGAGCTCACTCGGTGTCTAGCACTTGGTGGTCAAACATCTCCTGATGATGCCTCGTTGAGGGGTGAAACACGTGTTGAGAGTTTAGTGGTACGGTGGTAGTTTTGTTTTGCATTGCTTACTGCACGCGCATTTATCAGCGGGCGGGCGGGCGGTGCACTTAATTGCATAACTACTACTGCATAGCGGAAGTAGCTATATATAGTTCCTTTCTGAATTAAGATGGACTTCCGCAAAGTAAAGCCTGATTCTATTAGATATATATATTATTCATTCTATTGAAAAAAGACAAAATTTAAAGCCTCATTAATATTATTTTAATCAATTAATCAGTTAAACTATATAGTAATAAACAAATATTAAAAATAAAACAGCACACACATACACACATATATACACAAAAACGCTAATCGCTCACCGCTATGTAAAACACCTTACAGTGACAAAGATGACGGTAGAAGTGGATGAAAAATGTCACAAATATTTTTTGTAGTGGAATTTTCTGTATTTTGCACTAAATATCAATATTGCAAGGCTGGTGTTTTAGAGTTTCAGAATCTGCCTGTAGACAGCAACTCGGTAGCATAGTGTCAATGTACAGAACTATATTTAATCTAATATTACAATATAATATAGTCTTGAGTTCGAACCTTGTGTTGTGTGTGTTTTTGTTTATGATGTGGCTAATTAATATGACACATATGTAGCTAAAATTGTAACATATAATTGGTATTCATTTAAATTGGGAATTGAACCCACAATCACGGGCTTACACTAAATCGCTAAGTCGTTACGCCGTGACGTTTATAGTTTTTGGACATATATATATATATATATATATATATATATATATATATATATATATATATATATATATATATATATATATATATATATATATATATATATATATATATATATATATATATATATATATATATATATATATATATATATATATATATATATATATATATATATATATATATATATATATATATATATATATATATATATATATATATATATATATATATATATATATATATATATATATATATATATATACGAGGTGTGTTCAAAAAGTATCGCGAATTTTGTGTTTTTTCAAAAATTATTTATTTATTCATGAATATCTATTTTGTCCCCTTCAAAGTAATCCCCATGAGATATTATACACTTGTGCCAACGGTTTTTTCCAATCTTCGAAGCACTTCAAAAAATCATTTTTTTTATCTTGTTCAGCTCCTCCTTCGATGCCGTCTTTATCTCGTCAAGTGTAGCATAACGTCGTCCTTTCATGGGCCTCTTCAGTTTAGGGAACAAGAAAAAGTCACAGGGGGCCAGATCTGGGGAATACGGTGGCTGCGGCATCATTAGTGTGTTGTTTTTGGCCAAAAAGTCGCGCACAAGCAACGATGTGTGAGCAGGGGCGTTATCGTGGTGCAAAAGCCAATTTTTGTTCTTCCACAAAACCGGGCGTTTCTGGCGGATTGCTTCGCGCAAATTGCGCATAACTTGCAGGTAATAAACCTTATTGACCGTTCTACCCTGTGGCAAGAACTCATGATGCACCACGCCCCTGCAATCGAAGAAAACTGTCAGCAAAACTTTCACATTCGACCGAACTTGGCGCGCTTTTTTCAGTCTTGGTTCGTGCGGCAGCTTCCATTGAGATGATTGAGCTTTGGTTTCCACGTCATAACCATAAACTCACGATTCGTCACCAGTTATGACCCTCTGGAGCAAATTTGGGTCGTCGCGGACAGAGTCCAACATCTCATTAGCAATGTTCATGCGATGCTGTTTTTGGTCGCAATTGAGCAATTTTGGTACGAATTTCGCGGCGACCCGTCTCATGCCCAAATCATTGATAAAAATCGAATGGCACGAGCCAATCGATATGTCTAGGTCCTCAGCAACTTCTCTAATGGTGATTCGACGATTGGCCAATACCATTTTCTCCACTTCATTAATTTTTTCGTCTGTTGTTGAAGTGCTCGGGCGTCCGACACGCTCTTCGTCGTTCACATCTTCTCGGCCTTCTGAGAACATTTTGTACCACCGATAAACGTTGCTTCGGTCCAAGGTAGCTTCTCCGTATGCCACAGTCAACATTCGGAATGCATCTGCGCACTTAATTTCGTTTTTCACACAAAATTTGATACACGTTCTTTGATCCATTTTTTTGAATGGGTAAAAATCGAAGACGATCCAAAACACGTGCAAGCAAAGCAGCTGTCAACAATTAAGTGAACATTCAAAATGGCCGAGGTTGTCGGCATAAGTGAGAGACATGAGTACCAACATAACGCCACAAAAAAATTGAAATTCGAATATACGTAACCCGCGAAAATTCAAAATTCGCGATACTTTTTGAACACACCTCGTATATATATTATAAAATATTGAGATCTACTACTCCACTATGGATATTACAACTTAGCTATCTCCAACAAAACCTCAACATTACAACTAAAGTCTAACCCAGTTTCAGTTAGATAAATCAAACAATATTTGCCTACAAACATGCCGCCTAATGACTTGTAAATAAGGAGTCGTCATTAATAACGGCTGTCTAATGCAGCTCCTTCGAGCAATTACTTTGGTACGCAACGTTGTTACGCGTACGAGTATGAAGGAGCGTAAAGGGTTGATGTGTTCATTATTTGCTAGTATTACGTAGAGCAGTTTATTGTTTTAAGATTTATTAAATTGTTATTACCATACTTAATAAAGAACTTATACAAGATTGAAGAAGTAACTTACACAAAATTGACAGACGAACGGTCGTTACCAATTAAGCCATACACTCATATTGAGTTTTCTTTTTGTTAAAGATAAGTTTCTTTAATATAAAACCTAATAGAAAAAAGTTAAAGCAAAGACGTTTTAAAATACACAGTGCTGTTGGCATTCAGCTTCGATTAGTTAAAGAGGTGCCGGAAGATGAAGAAGAAATCAAGTGTGTGTGTTGTTATTCAATCAATAATTGATTTCAATTCAGTTTTTAGTATAGGCATTTCAGGTAAGCCCCAGTGCCCGGGGCGGAATAAATAGGGCACTCCTTCCGACCGTGGGTGCGTGAGATGGGAGTCTCACGCATCTGTTTTTATATGGCCCAGAGGAAGACCACAGTCCAGTATGGCGCTGGACTGCCAGTGTACGCACCAGCGTGGTGCGGGGAGGGCCAGACTATCTTCGCCCTCCTGAGAAGGGCTTCCCAAACCATGAGCGGAGCAACGCACAGGAGAGGCCGCGGACGTGCTGCGAAAGTGATCCTGAAGCCTCTCCGTTTTTCCGTGATGTGGCGGCCATCGCAGGGGTTTTAGTGACAACAGGCAGTTGACAGTTCACTTCGATTAATATCAAGTGTTTTAAAGCAAAGCAATTGTATCGGCTGTATCTAATATCAAATATTATTTAAATATTACTGTCTACAAATATTGTTCTTCATTTAACTTCAGTAAAACATGCCCTTAATATATATGTTCTGTTGCTCAGCTTAATTTGATAGTGTTTTGTTCTGTTTAGTGGCAAAAGGAATACTATTTTTTTTATATTTTTCCCTGAAAACTGCAAAACTTTCGACCTTAAAGTAACAAATTTATATTGCACTGAGGTGTAACAATACTTTCGCTGGTATCATCATTACTTTGAGATATTATGTAAGTTATTAAGAATATATATACAAAAGCTCTCGTAACAGAAAAAGAAGAAGAAGAAGCTGCGAAATAATTAATTGTGTTAACCGTGCATATCTACAATTACACCGGAAGTTAATATATAATTTTATGTTAAATAAGGACGTATATTGTCCTCATATTATATATTTAAATTATTTATACATGTATATAGTTAAAAATTATTTTAGAATAATATAAAGATAAAGTTTTCATTGTTTTTAAATACAATTAATCATTATCAACTAGTCATTGACAAAAATCTTAACCACCGATTAATAGGTCCTTATACAAAATTGAGAGACCGCTGTACTGGTATTTAAATATTCATAAACGTATATTGACATTGTTTATTTTAATAAAATTAATTTAGATAATTTATTAATTTAAATTAAAATATCTGAACTGTATTTTATAGAATTGCCAGTTGTTAAGCATTTTTTTCGACATTTTTCGTCAATTTTTAATAATTAAGTTTGAGTTTTTCTATTTCCATTTTAAAGCGCGGCGGTGAGTTCCGCCACTCAACACGCAATGCCTCTAAAAAGGCGGAAAGCGTTGACAGTGAAAGCAGGGATTAAGCAACGGAGTGTCTTAACACTAGGTTCATATGGTACCTGCAGTTCCCTCAGCCTACCCTGCAATATATGGGATAAAGCGTGATGCTAAAAGTTTGGCAGAAATGACTAAAAGTCACCAAAGTTATTCTACAAGGATTCCGTTTTTTTAGTTATAAGTCGTCATAGTCACGAGATTAGTAGTTAGTTAGGCTCTGTTTGCATATCCCGGAAATACAAGAATATTGAGTGTGCATAATAAAAAAACAATTAAATGTTTACGTTTTAGTGACTATTGTTTTTCTTTTTTTATAGCTTCACCCTTTATTCTGCCTGTATTTGGCAGGGTAGGCAGAGGAAACCGCAGGAAGCATACCTAGTGTTAAGACACTTCGCTTCCTGATTTCCGTCTTTTTAGAGGCATTATGAGTTGAGTGGCGGAACTCACGCTTTGCCTAGTAGCCAGGACGAAGAAAATGGAAATAAAAAGTCCATCTTCCTCAAGTGGGAATCGAACCCACGAATCGTCGCGTTTACAGGCAGACGCTACGCCTCTGCGCCACGACGGCCCTCAGTGAGTGAGTAATTAGACTCCTTTATTATCATATTATTACCGACATATAAATATAAACTTTTTTAGAAGCGTTATATATGAGAAAATAACTTTATCCTGTGCGAAAATTTGCCAAGAACTCTCACATTGTCGTCTTGTGGAAGCTTATTTACAAACCATTAATCTTAACTTTGACCGTTTGTGTAAGTTTTTTGCTCGAGCCCAAGAAATGTTCTATCGTATTGCGTCCTAATAGAAATTATGTTTCATTCAAGCTGGTCATTATCTGTCTTTTTCAAGCACACGCTTTATCCATAACAGAAGATTTCTCAGTTTTTAGACACCCCGTTTTCCACTTACATCTATCCACTGTCCTGACCTGTGTCTTTTGTAGCTTCTTATTATTTTCTTCAAGTTTAAAAAAATATTTTATTAAGGGATCAAACTCACCTCTATCGAGTTAACAGGCATACGATAACTTTACGCTTTATCCCGCATATTGCAGGATAGGCAGAGGGAACTGCAGGAACCATATGAACCTAGTGTTAAGACACTCCGTTGCTTAGTTCCTGCTTTCTCCGTCCCCACTTTTTGATTTCAATAAACTTTCTACTTCTTCTTTCCTTTATTTCGAGCGTGCCAATTGAGCACAATTCACTTTGCCAATGTCACGTAAAATGGAGAATACACAAAGGAGAATATACGGTAAAAAAGAGAAAATATTTCACAATAAACAGACGAATGCATGTGTAAACTTTTTAAACAGAGAAGCTTAAGCATTTTCAGCGAAATACAATATATCTAAACACAAAGGATACCTCTTTTTCTTCTAAATCGGTAAACAAGCCCCAGCAATTAGCCAGACAAATAGTGTGTTTATATGTGAAGGCATTCGCGCCCGCCGCGATTAATGATTTGCGGCTGCACAAATTGCACTCGGCTACACTTCTATATCACTGGCGTCGGCGTCGGAAATTATTTCAAACCTTGTTAACTCACCGCTTTGTTAGCGTAACGTTTGGAAGTGGTTTTTTTAGGTGCTGCTTTTTATGCAAAAATATTTTTTGAGGACGGTCGTGGCACAGGCGCCTGTAAACATGACGATATATATGCTCAATTCCAACTTAAGAAGGATAGATTATGTTATTTCCATTTTCTTCGCTATGGCAACTAGGTAACGCGACGTTAAGTTGCGCCACTTGACACGCAATGCCTAGAAGGCAGAGAACAGAATGTGTTATCTACGATACCATATATACTCTATGATATCATGATCCCTGCGGTTCTCTCTATCACACCTACCCTTTTAAGTATCGTAAGAAATGCTCGAATTCCAAGTTCGATTCCCAGCCGATGGAATGCCTAGTTAACTTGGCATAAATTGGGAAACAGAGTATCTCAACACTAAGTTATACTGCCATATAGTTTATACTGCCATATAAAACTAAACAAATATTTTAGTGCTGCGAAGTCAAACGCGGGCTAAGCGCTAGTCTAATGACATAGATCTGCTAATTATTATAGTTTGACATATTGCTTCTGTAGCATATCAGTTTTTATCAATTATCACAATTTATAAAACCGAGTTTCAGATATAACATTTAAAAGTATACCAATATCACGTTTTTAAAATATTTTTTTAATAGTGTTGGCACTACACTTGAGGTGAATTTTTTTTATTTAATTAAGCATAGAATATTATATACAATACAATACCAAAATATTGGTAAAGATAACTTATAATTTTTTATACCCTCACATTTTTTGTCATTTAGAGTCATGACACTATTTCCTCCACATCCCACCTAACTACAAGACAAGTTTAATGAAAGAACTCATTACATCAATTTTTTGATAATTTTATTCTCTTATTATTAATTCTTCTCATTAATTCGTTTTTTCATAGAAATTTTATATAATGCAATTATTTTCCCCACACTAACTTTAACAACGCATTGTAAACAATAAAGTACAAAATAAACTCAAATACTCGTGCGAATACACGGCATGTCTATATCATTCTACCCATACCTTCGATACACGAGCTTTGCACCTCGACGTAAATTCCTTGTATCACTAGAAATTAATTTTCAGTCAAGCGTCACTATGAGCAGGTGTCGCCTTTATATTGTTCCTGACAGATTTATAAGCACATTATGAGCTTGTACAACAGCTTGGGTACTTTATTGCGTTAAGGCTACTCTTTTACAAAAGCTTTTGGAGAGTATTATCGTCATGTGATACAGTTTTGGTGAGTATGTTAAATGTAACAAAGATGTATATTTTTTCCTATACAGATGTTTGTTGGAGGAATTTGTAGTAACCTTCTGACGTTATTTAACTCACTATATTGAATGCATCTATAATGTATGCCGTGAAGTAAGATTTAAACTGACAGTGGTTCTGCATAGTGGACAGTCAGTACCAATTATATTACCAAGATGCTCACAATTGAATTTTTCTTTTTGTATAGGGAAATATTATGTTAAAAAGCCAATTTATTTATTACTATATCGTTAGAATATGTGAAATGGAGATGCGTAAAAATTACTATGGCTTTACTGTTTACGAAATACAAATTTTTGTTTGTTGATAATGTGGCACTGAGTACCGCCTTTTTTTAAGAGGTGCAAGTTCATCGTATTACGTAAATATTTTATATATATTCTAACTTATGTATCTCAAAGTAATGATGATACCAGCGAAATAAGAATGCTAAAATGATAGTTCTATAACATTGTAACATCACAGTACATAATAAATGTTGATATGAGGAAAGGCGTCAAAAGTTCAGCAGTTCTTAGTGTAAAGTATCAAATTTTTTTCTTTTTTTAGCTTCACGCTTTATCCGGGCATATAACATGGCAGGTTAGGCAAAGGAAACTGCAGGAACCATACGAACCTAGTGTTAAGACACTCCGTTGCTTAGTCCCGACTTTTTTCCGTCCCCGCTTTCCGCCTTTTTGAGGCATTGCGTGTTGAGTGGCGGAACTCAACGCCGCGCTTTACCTAAAATTTTATTTTCTTTCTACTAATAAATGGACAAGCGACACTCAATATTTGAGAACCAGTTTAATTGCTTATTGATATAAAGATTAAAAATAGTGACGGTCCAATTTCAATGAAGATGTTTTACTTAAAAAAAAAAGAATTACAGTGTTTGTTGAAAGTAATTTATATATAATATTTTATATTATTTGCAGCTAAATTGATTTGCAGAAAAAATAAATTTGGGGTAAATTATTATTTGGGGTAAATTATATATTAAAATTAATGTGATATGACATTTCATAGCAAAATTAAAGAAAGAATAGCTTTTAGCATCTTGAGCATGAAAATTTATTTTTCAGATATATTTTTTATCTTCATGATAATTCTTATAGAGATAATATCGCTACGTGTTGTTACCAAACACAAGCAATGAAAATACATTTGACTTTAAAATTATTTCACTCCCTGTACACAATAATAATAATATTTGTTGATTTTTTGTAACCGCAATACTTATCTAACATTGGCGAAGTAAACTGTTAACTATCGTCAGTTGTCACTAAAACTCCTGAAATACCATAACTATAAAACTGAACTAAACTAGACTATAGTCACGATGTTGTCTGTCTTTAAATGTCTGGACGAAGTATGGCCACGATTATTCATGTTTTTGCGTACAATGTAAAATATATTGCATAGTATGCATAATAGGCATGTTCCAAGAATTCAATAAAGAATTAGCTCACAAGCACACACGCTTTATTTATTATTCATGTTATGGCACGTCTCTAACTTATCGAGGTTGGCATTAATCTCTGTACATTTTGTTCTATTTTTGCCATGATTTTCTTCTATCAGGTTTTATTTTTCAGAAAGTTTTTACCTTTTACTAAAGGAAAGGTAGACAAAAAGTTCGACTCAATTCAATATGAGCATATGGTTTAATTGGCAACGAGCACCCTCTGTCAATTGTATAACTTTCTTAATATATTTGTGTAAATTTTTCGTTCTTACGTATGCCAATAACAATTTAATAAATCTTAAAACAATAAACTGCTCTACGTAATACTAGCAAATAATGAACACATCAACCCTTTACGCTCCTTCATACTCGTACGCGTAACAACGTTGCGTACCAAAGTAATTGCTCGAAGGAGCTGCATTAGACAGCCGTTATTAATGACGACTCCTTATTTACAAGTCATTAGGCGGCATGTTTGTAGGCAAATATTGTTTGATTTATCTAACTGAAACTGGGTTAGACTTTAGTTGTAATGTTGAGGTTTTGTTGGAGATAGCTAAATTGTATGTTCATAGTGTAGTAGTAGATCTCGATGCTATATATGTATATATATGTATGATATGTGATACATATTAAAGTATATGTCACTTATTTTTACGTACCTACTTGTTAGAGTGAGAAATGGTGAAATAATAATAACTTAGCATAATTATAAAGTAAAAATATAGAGCAGATTTTAACTCCATTTTATCTCTTATATATTATTTCATATCATATGAACCTAAAAAATACAAACGTCACAGCGAAGCGGCACAAGGTCTAACTGTAATGATGTGATTGTGTGATTCCCACTCGAAAAGAATACAAATACAAAATACAAAAACTTTTTATTTTTTTCTCTCACAATTATCATGCTTACACAAATTGTGGTCACTATATAGTTGATTAGTTGTGGTACATAGTTCACACACTAAATTACATAAACAATCCGGTAATTATGAGAGAAAGGAGCCTAAACTAAGATTCCTTGTGTTTTAGGACTCCTGGGCCTCACAACTTAGATTGCACTGAATTTCTACTGCATTTCTGTTAAGCATAAACATATAAAAGAGTGATTTGTCTATGTATGTGTGTGTATGTGTGTGTGTGTATGTGTGTGTGTGTGTGTGTATGTGTGTGTGTGTGTGTGTGTGTGTGTGTGTGCGTTTTATATACATATTTCATTTTCTTTATACATTTTATAAACTGGTTAAATGAAACTGGTAGAATGATCTATTTTCACTTACCTCGCTCTGGCAACGTTATAAAACGTGACGTTGAGTTCCACCACTCAACAACCAATGACTCGGACAAACTTAACACTTTCCTCTTGCCCTTGTACCTTGCTATATACTATAAATTATAATATAACAAATTATATGTTACAATTGTTACTATATACATATTACTTTAATTAGCCAGACGATAAATAAAATAAATTACTAACGCTTCATTTCATAAGGTTCGAACTCAAGACCATCATATATAGTTCTGTACAATGACACTGTACTGTTACGTCACTGTCCACAGACAAAATTTTTAAACCTTAAAACGCAAGCTTTGCAATATTTATATTTAGTACAAAATCTAGAATAATCCCACTACAGAAACTGTTTGTGACATTTTTCATCCACTACTATCGGCATCATTGTCACTGTAAGGTGATTCACATAGTGGTAAGCGATTAGCGTTTTTGTGTATATATGTATGTACAGAAATTTGCTACCTTGTAGAAATTGATTTGTTACTTATTTTTTATGATTTTTAAAGTGTTAATCCACACTGAGGATAAAAAAAAATACTTAAAGATAACATATAAAAATTGAATGGGATTTGAACCTGTGTCCTCTTGCGAACCGTGATCAGTGGTCAGAGCACTTGCACGATTCGCAACAAGAGGACGCGGGTTTAAATTTAATTATATTTTCTTTAAATATTGATTTGTTACTTAAAGTTTCAACAATTCGACTTATCGATCGATCGATTAAAGAATCGAAGTTAGTTATGAAGTTATATATTTGTGTCATTTTTAATTCAAATATGTAATGTATATTTCAATAATAATTTCATAGACTTATAATAAAATACAATTCAATATTGAAATATATACATAAATTTACAATTTTTTTACAACACTAACATAGAGCGACCCTAATTCTATTAGCCGTCATGTGGACCTCTGAATTTTTCAGAGAAATAACATTGACTAAGCTGCGACAAACGTTTTCAATAGTCAACTTTATAATCAACAACGCTTTAATTGGGTCAAACGCTCGCTCAAAAAATGTAACACTTTTTGCTCGAGCTATAGCTTTCCTTTCATTGTTTGCACTGAAATTAAAATAGAGATGGATTTGTATTAATTAATACTGGAAATTACAATAGATTATGTAAATTCACTGTACAATTTTATATTATTGTTTACGTAAGCTTAGCCGATCACACTGGTAGTGGAGTTCTTACTGAAGGAATTAATTTTGTATAAACAGATTTAGTGTTACGTGAGAAAAATCAGTAAAAGAAAGAATATAACTTATTAGATCTAAATACTATGTTGTATAATATTGATTAAATATTTCGATGTATTTTTATTTTTAACTAGAATAAAATGTATCATATATATAAACTAGGCAAAGCGCGGCGTTGAGTTCCGCCACTCAACACGCAATTCCTCGAAAAAGGCGGAAAGCAGGGACTAAGCAACAGAGTGTCTTAACTATGGGTTCCCACAGTTCCCTGCCATGTGCGGGATAAAACGTGAAGCTAATAAAAATATATAAACTTACAACCTTCTCTATTTGTCATTAAAAATATCGATTGACCTATTCTAGAGATGGTCCCAGACAAACCGGCTATACTGGTTAATCCTACCGCGTATAGGAAGAACTAGTTGAGCCTAGGCAAAACTAGTTTGTCCTGAAATCGGGTTTGGCCGTTAACATATATATGTTTTAACATTAGGTTCCTTCAAGCCACGATTCCATCTGCGTACCTAATAATTCTCAAATATCAATATGGAATAATTACAATACAATAACTTTATTGAGAAGGACTCTACAAATAATAATAGCTGCACGTCCACAACAATAACGTATCAGAACTTTAACGCTGTGTGTTGCCTATAAGTTGTACCGTGAAGTGTTTGAGACTAAATTTGTTTATGTAATGTTATATTCAATATGTGGCAATAGTAATAAGCTTTTGAATTGCTTGCAATATGTATGAATATTTCAAATTGTGGTTGAATATTAGTAATTGTATTATTTGAGGTTTCTTTGGTTACACTATATATATATATATATATATATATATATATATATATATATATATATATATATATATATATATATATATATATATATATATATATATATATATATATATATATATATATATATATATATATATATATATATATGTATATATATATATATATATATATATATATATATATATATATATATATATATATATATATATATATATATATATATATATATTATATATATATATATATATATATATATATATGTGTGTGTGTGTGTGTGTTTTTATATCCAGTCATAAATTTTTGTATCAACAGCTAACTAAAAAGACAATATAAGTGATTTCTTAATAGTACTGCTAAAGTACGTAAAATAATGAAATGCCTCCTTAGCAAAACTACAGCGTGATAGACAATTTCCGTTGGCAAATAAAAATTACTATTTGGAATATTGATATAATTTTTAAGAATTATTTCACATTAAATAAAATACTATATTTTAAGAAAACGTATGAAAGTTTTAACATAGCAGGATTTGAGCCTCCGCCTCTTGGAAACTGCCCAAACGGTCTGGCCAATGGTCTAGCCCATATATCTTCATCATATAGACTAAGTCTTTAAGTTACGTCGAAATTTCATACGTTTATAAAAAGTTATATATCTTAAACATACTATAGCTAAAGATCATTTTGTAAGAGAGATTGCTATTTATTAAAAGTTTAAATAAGCACATTTTCACCATTGCATCCTTCCAAAAATCTAATTAATGTATTGCAAGAGCTATCTAGTGATCTTTATATAGACTTATAAATACATTCAACAGCGGCCTTACATGATGTATGTATATATTGATTCACAAAAATCACAAATTCGTTCACATATTCATATAGTGCAAAAACGTGGAAATTAAATAAACAAAATTCGAATAAAAGAACAAAAAAGTAGAATATATTGTATTCTTACACTACTACGTGTGATCCGAATAATTTCCATATTTTTGAAACAGGAATCTCCACAAAGTATGCCCACTAGTTTACCGCTGAGCTGTTTCCGGTTTTCAATGCAAATCAAATAAAATGTATATTTGTTAGGCGACGTTTGGATCGAAATCGAAATGATTTTATTCTTAGACAGTTATTTTTGCGAGCTTTGTATATTTTTCTAACGAACGATAGAATCTATTTTGATTGAATGATTTTATTTTTTAAGTTATACAACTGTTTGCGAAGAATTACAATTTAAGATCTCATTTTCTTTAGTTTCGCTAACGTTTTTCTAATTTTATTGCTGAAAACAGTATATTTAATTAAATTTATTTTCCGTCACCAAGCCAGATACTTATATTTCCTTTGGAAATCTGGTGTAAAAATACTTTATGAAAACAATATTTAGCAACGTATAAAAATTTAAAAGTAACAGATCTCAAACTTGAGGGACACAAGCTTTTCAAACGCTTCAATTAATTCCGCTGTATATTTTTATAACGCTATATAGAAATATATAACATTTTTTTTAGCTTCGCGCTCCATCCCGCATATTGCAGGGTAGGCAGAGGGAACTGCAGGAAACATATAAACCTAGTGTTAAGACACTCCGTTGCTTAGTCTCTGCTTTCTCCGTCCTCGCTTTCTGTTTTTTTTCGAGGCATTGCAAATAGAAAAATCCATCTTCCCCGATGGGAATCGAACCCACTAACCGTCGCGTTTACAGGCAGACGCTTACATAAAATATATAACTTCCTCATGAATTTAAATAAGCTAAATATTGTAAATAATTACAATATATACATATATATATTTGTTTATTTAAGAACAGCTATTTTGTGTCCACCAGCCAAGTATTAAAGTAAGAAGCTAAGTATTAAGTTTGGTTCTTAAACTGTTCCGAGCGAGTTGTTGCATAAAATTCATCACCATGTCTCCACTGAGATTGTTTTTTGATTTTATTTTGTAAGTTTTCGTTTAAAAAGATAATAATTAACAGTATATATTATTGAATACATATTTTCAAAATACCTGAACTTGAATTTCTGTCGACTATCTATATATCCTGTCCTGAAACTCAGGAAAAAGGAATCTCCCTCATTGATTGATCAAATGTAATTATGAAGTTACATAGCAGCAAAGTAATCTGGTCAAAGGGAACCCCACTTTCTACCAGATTTTCCAAACATTACCTGTCAAGTTGTGAACGTCCACGCCGCGCTTTCTTTCTTCTTACCAGAGCTAGGATCTCCAAGAACGTCGCCCCTCGAAAGGAAATCAAACTTAAATGAAGTACCCATAACACTTATTAATGATTCAAATAAACAATATCAATACAGGGCCAGGACGTCGTTTAATTGCCGCCGGTACGGAGCCGCCCGCCCGCCGGTAGACACACGTACCGGCGTCAGGTGCGCCGCCCGCAGGTCACACACACTCGTATATAACGCCACTGACAACTTGGTTTACGCGCACATTCACGACTGTTCAATTGTTTTATAAATATTTTACAGTAATGCTATTCGGGTTATTTTTCAATTTTTATTGGCATTGTAACGGTTCCATCCACTTAACATTTATATTGATATGTCAAGGAGATATTGATAAATATGGGCGATTGTGTTGTGAATTTAGTTTGGAATTTTATTGTATTTTAGTAGTAATAGTGGAAAATAGATTTACTGTAGAGAGAATGAGGGTGTCAGAGAGACTTAAGGGGAAGTATGAAAGAGTTGGGTCAAATAGTCAGTACTATTTGACATTTCAATTTGGACACAATGCATGCTGACTGGTGGTACGTAATGCATGCATGTTATTAAAATAGCAGGAAATATATATAAACATAAAATATGAATTTTCATTTTCATTTTAAATCTCACAATATCGGTGCAATAAACAACTGTATATATATTTTACATAAAACTTTATAAATTAAAAATTATTATATAAATTAATGTTACTACAAATTTCTAGAAAGGGTAAATGGGTCATATTTGAAAATTAATTACTTCATATTTAACATTCACAGCCATGATTGATAAATTGCAAATATCTTTTGTTGGATGATGAATAGATTGCTTTATTTGAGTCGTGGATGGCGCATCGTTCGTTTTGTTTTTGTTTGCGACACGACAAATAACTGATTGTAAATTGAGTGCAAAGCTTCGTGTATTTGAAAGTAGAAATTTCGATTACGTATGTTCACCAACGTTTTTGGTTACATTCATATGTTTAGGAAGACTCTACAACAGTGGCTGACTTTATCAGAAAACTATTATACAGAGAAAAATTTTTATGTAGTTTGAATGTTTATATATCTTTAAATTTAAATGCCTTTTTCCAAATGTTGATTGTTATATAAGCATCATCTTTAAAGATGTTTACAACATATACTTCAACTATACTTCACAGCGTAATCAATCTATGTCATTGATATTCCTAGTTTTGACTTAAAGCACTCGCATAGCTTGTAAAAATGATCTTCAAGGAGTTTCAGTGCTTTATTACGTAAATCTACGTAAAGTCATCGATGTGATAAGATCAATCCGATCAAAAAAATTTAATCATCGTCTATATATTTTCCGTTAAGTGATTTGAAATGTGCTCAACAACACAATTGACGGACATCTTTAATCTTTAACCTAGAAGATGCAAAAAAAAAATAATTAAAAATGTAAACCTTTTGAATAATCCTACGATAAAACTATGCTTCAAATGATTTTGAAAAAGATCTAATATTCTTCAAACTCCTAAACCAAGAACCCCGAGAACAAAATCGATCAATTTGTTCTAAAGCTACAATGCATCAGGCATACACACACATTGACGTCAAACACAACCGTAAAACGACAACTTTTAAATTGAAATCGACAGTTTTTGACAGTTGATGCGCTTCATGTTTCTTCCAGTGGTTGTATCCGATTCTGATTCTTTAATACATATTATTAAGAAGTTAAACTGCACCACAAGGTGTAGTATTTTTATTAAGATTAAAAAATCCCAATTTAAAAGACTAAAGAGCCAAGCCAAGAGACTGCAATAAAAAATGCTTGAAAATAAGTGACATTTGTTTTCCTGTAAAGTCTTAAAGTGATTTTGTAAAAACAGAGCTGTTGACTCTATAGTTCTTGTACTGGTTTGTATTGACACACAAATAGTGTTAAAAATTGTCAGTATTTGTGTATAAAGTTAACATTCTTCGCTTATATAATTTTTGTAGATTCATTAAAAACATATAAATAATAAATAATTCACAATTTTCTATACCAAATGTGTAAAACAAACGAAGTGATTATTTTAATTAGTTAAGTAACAAGTGAACGTACCTTTGACGAGCGTTTATTAATGAGCGGGTTCGAACTTACCCCACTGCGGTCCGCGGCTCTCGTTTTCAATATTTACATTCGGCACTGTCATTATTTTTCCCATTTGACCGAAAGTTTATTTCGAATTAAAATTAATTGAAATTGTCGAAATGTCAAAAATTTTAATATAGAAATCTACAATTTACGTTTATTATTTTTTCAATGAATAGTCATAGTTACTGGACACATAGCCCGTGACCACCCTTATATGTTAGACTAACAAAATAGAGTAAAACATCAAAAATTTGACGAGAAGAAGATATATCACCAGACCTGATATTTGCCCTCGAACTTGCACTGAGGGACCATTTGTTTAAATGTAGTAATGTCAATGACAATTTGTAGATTGATAAATTATTTCTGGTCTTTTCGTCTGTAAAGATTATTTTCTCAAAGTTGTGTGGTTATATCAAGCTAAAATTATTATTACAAATATTTATATCGGTGGTACCTTAGTGCACAAAAAAGATCAAAAACAATGAATATTCAAAAATTATAAGAAAACTTCTTCACATAGTATAGAGACGTATAGAAGTCAGGAAATTAGGAATATAAAGTCATTAACTGTAAATGCTTGCTCATATTAAATTGTACATCAAAGTATAATAAACAGAGGTAAATTAATAGTCACAAAATCCATTTATTGTCTATTATTGTATAAAGTAGATAAATAAATTAGTAAAATTAGGCAAATGTGGCGTTGAGTTCCGTCAACCAAAACGCAATGCCTCGAAAAGGCGGAAAGCGGGGAGTGGAGTGTCATAACATTAGGTTCCTACTGTTCTTGCGGTTCCCTCTGCCCTCTTTATTCCCTCAAATCGCCATTTAATTAAATAATTTGTATCTTCAAAATAGAACGTTCAAACTAAACTCAATCATTCACTCAATTTATAAATTACGGATTTACCACCTCTTGCATTAATTAGTCTTTAGACATAAAAAAGACTTAGAAACATTCGACTAGTTGTGAAAGTCATAACAGTAATATTTTCCTCCGCATTTAATTGTTTTGTGTATGCTTTTAATATTTTCGGAGCGGCGGTTTTCGCATTATTTCCGCGTTCTGATTTCTATGAATCGATATCGAGGTTTTCCTTTTAGACCGTTTTTGGGAACGGATATTGAATTTATTGCTAAATGTCGACTAGTTTAGGTTTTTGATTCAAACTTTGGTAAGAGTTGTTTATATAACAGTTGCGAATCCAATATGAATGTGTTATACCTTTTTATTGTTTTAGTCTCTATATGATTGTCCCAGCTAACCTGCGGAACACCAGAAACGATTTTTATGCATTTTTGAGATGATTGTAGTGAAGTATTATAGTCAATTATGTACTCAAAAGTGACTGATTGAACTTGGCATAAGAGATAGTATGGGTAATATTTATAAAGCAATAATTAATTTAAAAAAAAATTTGCATCTATCTAAAATTCAGACACTGCGGAAAATTTATCAAATTCTAAAGGGGATTGTCGACATTTTGTATAAAATAATTTACATTATATTTTTCTAAGCATTAAAATTTAACCTTATCTTAGCCTTGTGCTTTAATGATAAGTGAAACTGTGTCTGATTTCAACATGATGGCTTGGGTTTGGTTTTTAATTTGAAGAATATATTATTTTTTATCCATAGATGTCAACAAGAATATAATGTTTTGAAATTCAGAAGTAAGTTCTTTTCGTATGCTTTTACTTTTTGTTTCTTGATTTTTGCTTCGTGACTCTGTGTCGTACTTTTTTCTATCAAACCAGGAATGCCAGTGGAAGTTAAATTAAGTTTCAGTACACCGCAATGATCTCAAATCATTAAATAATTCATAAATTATTAATATAAATATTGTTAACAATTGAAATCTGCAACTGCAATACTTACGAAATATTTGATCACAAAATTTATTTGTTAATAAATACTGAATATATCTTTTAAGTAAATATTGAGAGGGTTAATTCGTGTATAATGTAACATTGGTTTAGGTCCATTTGCATTTCCAGACAAAAAAGGCGTAATAACCGCTGGAGATTTTTAATTAAGGTCGCGGCAAAGACCTATTTATTAATCCTCGGTTTTCTGCAAATTAAAGGCCATGAGATGAGTTGAAATTAGTAAGAACTGTACGGAGATAAGTTTTGAAGGTGCGTTTTTGGACTGTTGTTATTTTTCCTGCTGATTAATGTCCTTGACAGTTGTTAAGTAATTACACCTTTTCATTAACTTTTGTACGAGAGCAAGTTATATTCATTTGGATTCTTTTTGACGTTGAATTATTTTTACTTTAGGTTACTTTACGTGTATACATCTCATAAAAAATATCTATTTTATCCCCTCCTGGTTATTTTGAAGAAAATTAATTTGCTAAAACGGACTAAGAAAAAAAACATATTTAATAATAATAATAATAACACTTTATTGCACATAAAATAAAAAGAAGAGATACAAATAATTAACATAATACACAATATGTGCAATGGCGGCCTTATCACTGCAAGTGATCTCTTACAGGCAACCATTTAATATAATACATATTATAAGAGACGGGACGGTGCAAAAAAAAGCGTTACTCTTACTTTACTTGTAAATATATACAAAGACATAAATAGGTATAAATAGACATACACATACATATATACATACAGACATACATACATACATACATACATACATACATACACACATACATGCATACATACATACATACATACACATATATATACATACATATAAATATTTACATACATAGATACATAAATATGCAAATACATGCTTACCTAATTATAAAGATAAGGAATACCGATTAAGGTAGTACTTTTTAAGCTTACGCTTAAATATTTCAACTGTCTGAGATTTTCTGATCTCCTCTGGCAGCGCATTCCAGAGTTTCACTGATTTGATAGTGAAAGAGTCTCCATAGCATTTGGTGTGGGAAAGAGGGATTTCTAGGAAATTGTTGTTGTGGGAACGGTGGTTCTGGGAGTGAAGGGAGCTTGAGCCCAAGAACTTAAATCTTTCTTTGAGGTACAATGGAGTGACAGGATGGTATAGGATAGTGTAAAGGAGAGAAAGAGAATGTAGATTCCGCCGATCTTTAACAGTTAGCCAATTTAGTTGGATACGGTATTGTGTTATAAGAACCCTAAACTAATGTGTATATAAAAACAAACATTTAAAACACTAAGGTCATAAATCCCTCTTTCAGGAGTATGAGCTCATCTTTTAACATATTTAAATTTGCTTGAAATTCATCGCAGAAGCGATATCCTTATTTATCTTAGGCATAACGTAAACTGTTTTCTAGGTGGCGAATCTAACAACGATTAGAAAAGAAATCTGAAGGAAGGAAGTTCATAACAATTAAAGAGGTACATCAGATCAAGCAGCGGACGTGTACATGCTGTTTATGAACATGGTAATATATTAAATATACACATACTTTGGCGTATATAAAATTAAATACATTAATATATTTTATGTTTCTGCAATTGCTATTTTACAATATATTTAGAATTTTGGACTCAATTGGACGGAACGGCTATTTTTATAATGCAGGTGTGATTAATTTATTAGGCAGTTTATTAGGTATTCAATACGCGTAAAGAACACAACGTCAATAAACTTTATGAGGCTGATTGTCTATCAATCATATAGAGATTAAAAGTGTGTGAAATATTCACAGAAAATTGTCCTTTTTCCATTTTTGCTGGCAGCCGCAATTAGGGTCGGCCTGTTAAGCCGAGATCAAGACCTAATGAGCCACGTATATGGTTTAGTGCGCTCATTGTATCAAAATTATAGCCCTCTCTACCAGTGTAAGGTTAACTCGGCAGTTAAGTTATTGAAAGAACGCGCAGGTCACTCCTTATTGGCCGGTGGCGGTGACAGTCGTATGACGCTTGGCATTCGAAAATGGATAACGTTTAACTTAGCTTAAAGTAGCTCTAATCGCAATTTAATATATATAGTTTAAAGTTCAAATTGCCATAATAGTAAGACTAACACGTGGTTAGTACCGAATTATACAGAGGATTCATTTTTCCGTCACATTACATTTTTACATCTGGCAATATTAAATTCGAATCGAAATCGAAAACTAAAAAAGGCATAAATATCAAGTAAGTAAAGCTTAATAAGTTCTTTGATTTTCGCGATTTTTATACGTTTTAAATAAAACAATTTAAACGGATTTATCTCGTATATTAGCATTTTTTGTGAAACTCGACGTTTCGAACACTTTGCAGTAGTCCGTGGTCACGTGTAATCTAATCGTTTAAATTGTTTTATTTAAGTAAAGCTTTTAAAGAACAGTGGAAAGAACGACCGAACTTCATCAGCACTCACTTTGTAATGAAGTCTGTTATGTGCTACCCTATATTGCCAATTTTAAATGAATTTACGTGCATACGTGAGCGCAATAAACGCATGTACTGTAATAGCATAGTAAAATACTATTTGTTTCGAACGACTTTCGATTACAGTTTTAAAATACGTAGAATTAAATTAAATCAAATTTCCAACTCAGGGAATAGGTTTTTTAACGAAATGAAAATAGATTTTTACTTTTTTTATTTAAGCTTTTTATGAACGCACAAGCTTTAAACGTACCTAAAGACAACATACATTGTACCTGCAATACAAATATAAAATACAGTAGATTTTATATAAACGGTAGAATATTCCCAAAATATTATAACATATATATATATATATATATATATATATATATATATATATATATATATATATATATATATATATATATATATATATATATATATATATATATATATATATATATATATATATATATATATATATATATATATATATATATATATATATATATATATATATATATATATATATATATATATATATATATATATATATATATATATATATATATATATATATATATATATATATATATATATATATATATATATATATATATATATATATATATATATATATATATATATATATATATATATATATTATATATATATATATATATATATATATATATATATATATATATATATATATATATATATATATATATATATATATATATATATATATATATATATATATATATATATATATATATATATATATATATATATCAGAAACTAAACTATATTAGTTTGTATTGATAAATTTCCTACGACAGAAATACAATTTAGCACCTTTATTAGCCATTTAGCAATGAGATACTTTTTTTAATAATTAATGTTAAGGTATTTGTATATCAATTTTATTATTTACAATCTTAAAATTAGTTTACTGTCTGAATGTAGAGTTATTCCCAAGGGGATATTTGTAGCGTAGTTTCTCCACACTCTGCATAAAGCACGATGTCTAGTTCCAATTTCTAGAAGGCTTGTACTTACATAGATACTGGTTGAAGTATAAGTAAACTTTCTTTGTATGGACCAAAAGCCTTTGTGTGATGAATGGCGGAGCTCAACGCCGTAATCATTACAATAAGTATTTGCAGAGGCGTAAGCGTTTGCCTGTAAACGGGACGGTTTGAGGGTTCGATTCCTATACAGGGAATATGAATTTTTCTAATTCCATTTTCTTCCCTCTGGAGATTAGGGAAAAGCGCGGCGTTGAGTTCTGCCACACAGCACGCAATGCCCCGAAAACAGGCGGAAAGTAGGTATGGAGAAAGCAGGAACTAAGCAACGGAGTGTCTTAGTACTAGGCTCATATGGTTCCTGCAGTTCGTTCTGCCTACCCTGCAATAGACAGTGTCTTCTAATAAAATGTAAGAATAAAGTGGAATTTTATATATATATATATATATATATATATATATATATATATATTTATATATATATATATATATATATATATATATATATATATATATATATATATATATATATATATATATATATATATATATATATATATATATATATGTATATATATATATATATATATATATATATATATATATATATATATATATATATATATATATATATATATATATATGCAAATGTTTTGCAGTATTTTTCTTACGTCTCGTACATAACATGTACGAGGCACACCATATATCTACACAATCTCCAAACTGATGACCTCCAAAAATTTCACACCAAGAAAATCTATCCTTGGTGTAGATATTTTGAACTCTATTAGTTTTCTTTTAAAAAATGATATATTTTCCTTAAGAATTTAGAAATTGATATTGTAACAATAAATTAATTTTATGTCTACATTTCTTTCATATTTTTTCATAATAATTAAGAATTATCAGTTCTGCAACTATCGCCCTTATAGTAACGCGTTGTAGTTGTAATAGCAGTGTCAATACCGTATACCACGCACGCACTAAATGTCAAAGAGGAAAATTTAAGGGAAATCATTACAGAAAAAAGCCATTTTACACGTAAATTCAAGAAAAAATGGCCACTTTTGTTCCATTATTTATTTTCACATTTCGTATTTATAATATAATAAATCGGTTTTCCTACTACTCCAACGAAATAAAACATAATAAAATTAAGACAGCATAGAGATTTTTAGCTTACCTCACATTGCAGAGTAGGCATAAAGAACCGCAGAAACCTAGTGTTAAGACACTCCGTTCCCTACTTTCCGCTTTCCGAGGCATTACGTGTTGAGTGATGGTACTTAACGTACTACTTACCTAGTTGCCAGAGCGAAGAAAATGGAAATCAAATAATCCATCTTCCCCGAATGGAAATCGCACCCACCAACCACCAATTATTAATATTATATAAAAAAGAATTAAAAATACATTCAAATCACGTGACTTGAGACTACAATATTAAAATTTTTATTTTATATATTTTTATTTCACATCCAAAATCGAGTATAGAAAGCTAAATCACATCGGTATATAACATTTGAAAACAAAACAGCACTCGAGGCGGCCTTCAACTCGATCGCACTGTGATCCAACATATTTAACTTTTCCTAAAACATTTCCACTCGAAACGAACTCACAGATCTTATATATTCACTCTCACACTGTCCTCACATCCGCCACCATTGACTCTGCTTTGTGACAAACGCCTTATACGATATTATTTCATAAGAGACTAAGATCAATTGCTATTTATTCGAGGTTTTCAGTTCTTCAAATTTCTTTACTTGGTAAGGTCGAGATGTTTCTTATATCGCGTAGTAATATATAACATGGATTGATCTTTTATTATAGGCACATAAATATCGCGCGCCGCTTTCTGTACAAGTAAATAAATATTGCTTCTATTGTTTGGTTTCTTTCGAAGCTTCGAAGTGGGCTAATGTTATGACGACATTGTATTTTCTCGATCACTGAAATGGAATGAGCGGAGGTCATCGTGTTTTTTATGTATTTTTTACCAACTGTCCTGTTTTGTATTATTTTAATCGAGTAAGTCCTTTTTGATTCAGTGTAAGCAGTGGAAATCAATTGATAATTGATCGATTTGAATTTAATTTTTTAATATCTTAGTACTTGGGACATATAAGAGAAAAAGAAGAGAAACTAAGAGAAAAAAAATGTCTTACACTTTTATAAACCACGCAGGGTTGCGGAGGGTCGGGATGTTTGGCGCAAACTTGGGGATGTCTACGTCCAGCAATGGACTGCGATTGGCTGACGACGAAACCACGCAAACCAAATAACGGAATACAGTCCCATACATGTTATTACTTTACATAGCATAATAAAATACTTAACCTAATTAAACGTTAAACTATTTTGCATATACTTATTTTTAAATGTAATTAAATTCGAATAGTATATAATAAACATTTTTGTCGTAAGCCACAAACAAAGTTCCACCGTTTTAAAATACACAGACATTTACAAACGCCAGCAGGTAATGTCTATAGTGTTAATGTTTCTGAGGAAAAAATATCAATAGTATTTTTAAACTGCCTTATTTATTAATTAGAATGTACGAGTATTTGATAATAAGGACCAATTGAAGGGTCATGCAATTAAAGATTTTCAGATTTGTTTCATTATCCTCCTACATATATACTTTCTACTCAACGAGAGAAAATCTCTTTCCATCTGTTTTGATATGTGATGAATATATCATAGCAATCTATCTAGTACTCTATTTAGCAGAGATGATGAAAATTAAAATCATTTTAAAAAAGCTAAGCTAAGTAGATATTGAAATCATAAATTTCGCTTCTAATAACTGCGTGGGATTTTCAAAAATCAGTTTCAATTCATTTTATTACTTAAACAAACTATTTAAGTAGCATTTACTTTTTAAATTGAACAATTTAAGCGGATTATCCGCGTATTTTATCATTTTATGCAATACTGCTGCAAACTGGTTGAAATGTCAGGTTTCTATTAAATTACGCGAATAATCCGTTAAAACTGTTTTGTTTAAATTGTATAAAAATCTCAAAGATCTTAGTATTCACTTTATTTAACAGTAAAAAACCCGAAAAGCCTATAATACAACACAACTGTACTGATAAGCGGTACCAGCGCCGAATTTCTTACAAAAATATTAACCAAATATAATCCGTCCCCCACTCGTTAAGACGAGAGCCTCACAGCTTAGCATTTAACAAGGCACTTCGACAAAAGGAATTCCTTACTAGTAAGCGTTGCCTTTGATGTTGGTACTTTTCTTTGTATCGCGGTAATGGAGTCACGCGCCGGCTTAAATATCTCGGTTCCCTCCAAACTCGATCATGTTGGGTATCGAGTCGGGATTACATGTCGTTTAGTCGCTTAGCCTTGTGTGGAGAGGTGAATGCATCAGTGCCTTGCGTCTGCATTTGCATCTGCAACTGTATCTACATGTACTGTGTGTAGCTTTTTTAGAGTTAATTAAACGACTAAATGAAAGACGTGCCGAGTAAATAAAATGGTAATACGAAATAAATGAAGTAAATTCAATATTTTAAAATTGAAAGGGGACAGTGTAACTACAATACGGTGGTTGCAAGTTCGATCTCACATATAAATTAATTCTTAATATCTATCAGCCATGGCATAATGTCTTGACACTACGCTCTCTCTAAGTAAGTAATATGAAAACAACAATAACCATCTATGTCATGCTCGAGATGTATTCTTTTATTCATGCTCGCATCGCTCGAACTCAACGCCAAGCTTTCACTTGCAGCCAGAACGAAGGAAATTAAAATAATTCATTCCAGGTCATGCCGAACCAGGTTTACAGGCAGACGTTGTACTTTTGCGCCACGACAGTCCTCGATTTTTAATGGCACAAAATGTTAAACTATATAAATAAACATTATAATATTGTATGAAAGCTATACAGGTTTAGTGATCACACTTTTCTGTTCTATAATAAAATAATAAAAATAGAGATGTTTTAAATATAAAAATATATTTAAATATAAAATATAAATACGAATCAATTGTAATATAAGTTTATAATATTTTTATAATATTAATAAGTAGGTTGAAACTGCTATTCTATTATACAAATTAGTGTAAATATTTGGTTCTTCTTTTCCTATAATTAACTTAATTTAAACATAATAATATTTTCAATATCATTTACGTACTTTAAGATCTACGACCTGACGTTTAGACGTGAGTTAAAGCAAGCATACAGTAGCGTATAGGATGCAAGGATGAAATACTGGGGGTCGACTAGATACGGTCAAAGGGCGAAGAGGTACGCATAAATCTAACGTGAATAAACGTTGGAGGACAGTCGGGTGTTATCGGATGAATACTTGACTTAGGCGCCCTTTGTTTTGAAATTTGAAATTTAATATGGATTGATTGGACAATATGAAACGGATATTGATATTTTTAGAATCACTATTGTACTCTAGTTGGTGAAAAGACATTACAATTATATGTAATTAGGGATTCGATTCTTGCTTTATTAATATTTATTTAGAAATATGTAGCCTGCGACTTCTATTTTTTACTTTTACATACTTAGGGAATTACTTACGGAAGCCGTAATTAATTTGATAAATCGTTTTCAAAGACTGCCCTAAGATACTTTATACTAAGTACTTTAGTATAGATATATGTTTTAGGACCGTCGTGACGCGGAACGCGGAAGGCGGAAAACGGGGACGGAAAAAAGCAGGGACGAAGCAAGTTCCTGCAGTTCCCTCTGCCATGTGCAGGATGAAGCGTGAAGCTTATATATATGTATATATATATATATATATATATATATATATATATATATATATATATATATATATATATATATATATATATATATATATGTATATATATATATATATATATATATATATATATATATATATATATATATATATATATATATATATATATATATATATATATATATATATATATATATATATATATATATATATATATATATATATATATATATATATATATATTTATATATAGTTATAAGTTATTTTCCTTCAGTTCCTCTAGATTTGTAATCCACACTGGGGTAGAAAAAATACTTAAAGAAAGCATAAAAATATGAATGCGGGATTTGATCCGCGCCACTTGGAAATCACTAACTACTAACTTTTAACCACTAACCACTAAGTTCTTTACTGCGCTGCATCAAAGATTTTTCATGTCTTACTAATAAAATTATTTTTTATATATGACATTAAAACCGGCTATTGCATATAACTATATGCAAAAATATGTGCATATATTATGATGAAACGATTACAATGGTTACTTGAAAATAAATATAATTTAGCACGCTCCATTGCATT
This sequence comes from Dione vanillae, assembly GCA_037178615.1. NCBI lineage: Eukaryota > Metazoa > Arthropoda > Insecta > Lepidoptera > Nymphalidae > Dione > Dione vanillae. Next base: position 6,799 of record JAZFAU010000609.1, on the reverse strand, counting down.
GCAAGTTGACGAGCGCAGTTATGTGAGCTCTACCTCGTTTTGCATCGCCAGGTGATGAATAAATAATTCTTATTATAGTACTTATGTGGAGATGGAAGCATAGTTTCAGGATGACGTTGCACGTTTTATGACTGAGTGACGCCGAAAATTTAACCAACTATTTATTTATTTATTTTATTTATTCTTTATTGTACATAAAAACAAAGTTAAATGCACAACAGGCGGGCTTAATGCTAAAAAGCATTTTCTACCAGCCAACCTGGGTATGTGAGAAATAAATGTGGAGGTGTACAAAAAAAAAATTGACAACATAAAATTAAAAAAAAAAGAAATAATAGCAATAAAAAACACTTTCGAAGACATATGAGTGTAAAAACTAAATAAAAAAAAAATATACATATATGCTTAGATACATACCTATATACATATCTATATACATGCATAAATAAATATAAACATGATATACTACACACAAACAAATTATTTTAAACCTTATAAACATAAACATATAAAAAGAAAATAAATAAAACATAATATAATACATTACGTTTAACGACTACAATACGTACTAAAATACAAAAGAATAAAACATATATTTAAAAATATACAAATAATTAATATATAAACTCAAGCGATAAACTAAATTAACATATAAAATTGCTTTGTTTGGTAAATAATTGTTTCACCCGACGTTTGAATACTTCACGAGAGGGAGCCCTACGGATGGTCTCCGGCAAGTCATTCCAAAGTCGAACTCCTACGACAGCAAATGAGTTAGCCATGAAACCAGAGGTGTGGCTAGGCGTAGAGAGCATGAGATTCGCTTGGGATCGTAAGGACCTGTCATGTAAAGAGGAGAGGAAAGAGAAATCAGATGATAGATAAGTCGGAGAATTAGGGTCGAAAAGGGTGGAATAAACTAAACAAAGGACTCTTGATTTTCTGCGATCACCCAAAGAAAGCCAACCAAGCTGCCTCCTATAACAAGATTTATGATCATACTTGCGTAGGTTATAAATAAAACGAATGCATGTGTTAAAAATCCGTTCGAGCTTGTTCATGAGTTCATTATTCATATCCAGGCAGCAAACATCACCATAATCTATCATTGGAAGCAGCAATGTTCTAACTAACTGTTTTTTGGTGTTCACAGGTAAGAAATTTTTAAGTCGCATCATAGAATGCAAGGAGGAATATATTTTGCGAGAAATATCACTAACATAGTCACGCCAAGATAAGTTTGTATCCAAAATTATACCCAAGTCTATAACAGTACTGGAATAATGAATGACTTTGCCATTATATTTTAAGCTAGGTAAATTAGTGAGTTTAAGTTTGGCCAGTTGTCGCGAGCTGCCAATAATTATAGCTTGGCATTTATTAGCATTTACCTCGATCCCATAGTTTGAAGACCAAATAGATATTTGTTGTAAGTTGACATTTAAGGTTTGTATGGCATCAGCAATATTTTCCGCTCTGGCATGTTCATAGATCTGCAAGTCATCAGTGTAAAGATGGTAGCGAGAGGTTAAGGAGGAAGTAATAGAGTTTATAAAAACAGAGAAGATCAGTGGAGATAATATACCGCCTTGAGGCACGCCAGCTGCCACATCATGCCAGTCAGAATTGGTCTGACCTACGCGAACAGACTGCTGGCGTCCCTGAAGATAGGAAGAAAACCATTCTAAAGCGCAACTGGAGACATTAGCTTTAGACAAAAGAGCAATAAGTAAGTCGTGATCTACAGCATTGAATGCATTGCTAAAGTCAATTAATATAAGCACAGTTAGATGCGTGCTTTCCATTGCTGATCTAATGTCTTCAGTGACCCTCAGTAGAGCAGTAGTAGTGCTATGTCCGATTCTAAATCCGGACTGCAGAGGATTAAACAGGCCACATTTTAGAAAGTGTTTGGAAATTTGTTGGTACACGGTTGATTCAAGAATTTTGGAGAGGAAAGGCAGGATTGAAATGGACGAAAATGAGAAGATAGCGAAGGATTTGATATTTTGGGTAGTGGGAGAATAAATGCCTTATGCCATATCTCCCGGAACTGACTAGAGGATAGGGAAAAATTGATGATGTGAGTAATTACAGGAAGTAGGATGTCAAGAATTGAGGTAATCATAATGCGGCTTATATCATCTGACCCTACTGCTTTTGTAGAGGTAGCTAGAATAGTTTTCTTAGTGTCATCATCGGTAATAGATGAGAAGCTAAAGGCTGGGGAATCGAGTTCCGGCAAACTATGAATCTCAGAAAGCGTACATGTTTTGATACGAGAGTCAAGGGAAAGAGATAAAGAAAAATGTTTATTAAGATCGTTTAAATTAAAATTAGAATCTATAGGACATGCTGAAAGTTTACCAACACCAAGGGACTTTAAAAATTTTAAAGTCGCCTCAGGGGAAGAATCACGTATTTTGTTATGGAAAAACTGGCGTTTTAATTTTCTACACATCTGATTACATCGATTTCTTGCAAACTTATACGCTGACCAGTTGAGCTCATTACGATCTTTTTTGTATTTTATAAAAGCCCTGTCTCTCTTAGCTTTAGCTTTACGAAAATCGTCATTAAACATGAAATGATTGAAAATGAATGATTTTTCATTTTAACAAGTTTGAGGGGAGCGTGCTTATCATACAATTTAAGAATATTACTATTTAAAAAGTTAACTTTCTCATCAATTGTTACAAACATGTCTACCCACGACCAGTCAATCTCAGACGCATCCTTATTGAGAATATCTATATCTATGTTGTGAAAGCTTCTAATTAAGAGAGATTTTGGTTTAGGTTTGGGAAATTTAAATCTGAAAGTTGCAAAAATTAGATCATGAAAAGAAAAACCAGGGGCAGGAAATTGACCAAAACTACGAACATGATTAGGACTAGAAGTTATTATTAAGTCTAAAAAAGTTTCGGAGTTATTGATATGGTGGGTAGGATTCAAGGGCAACATATGTAAATTTAGGGAGAGCAACATGGATTTAAGTTTTCTCGTTCTGGAATCGTCTCGCAACATACATGTGTTAAAGTCACCCATAATAATAATATGCGTGTAACTAGCAGCTAGGTCTTCAATGACAATTTCTAGATTATTAAAATAGTTCTTGTTAGGCGGGCAGTAAACAACTCCAAGTGCCAACTTTACTCCTAAGTCTATTTCAACAAAAAGGTATTCAATACACGAATCCAGCGAGGAGACAGATTGACAAATCGTTTTATAAGAAATGTGACTTTTTAGGTATATGGCAACACCACCTCCAGGTCTTCCTAGGCGATCATTTCTTATTATTATGTAATTCGGAACAGAAAAACAAGTGGATTGTAAGGACGGTTTTAGCCAAGATTCGGAAATAAGAACAGCATGAATGTTATTTTGATTAAAGGTGGTATAAAAATCGGAGAAATGGCGAGGAATACTTTGGGCATTAATATGGCAGAGGTTAAAGGTCTTGCAAAGCGGTTCAAATTCGTTCAGTAAGGCTTTATCGAGTGGTAAACAAGTTTCATCTAAACTGCTAAAAGAGCTCTGTTTGTCGTCATCGGGGCTCAAAACAGAATAAAAGGACTCAAAGCTTGATTCCATAATGCAATAATATAAATATGTATATATAAATATAAGAAATAAAATACGAATAAAATAAACTTTAAATGTAAATACTAATTAAAATACTAAAATAAAGATAAAGAAATAATTAAAAAAAAATATATAAATAAAAAAAAACAAAGATTTCACACATACCTGATGGCTCAAATTACCAAATAAAAAAAAGAAACAAAATGTAGTTACAAAATTAACAAACCAAAATTAAAACTACTAAGACTACATTTACTAGCACAATACCATTAACTAGCACTACTTAAAAGAATTATTTATTTTCATTACTATTTTTTTTTTCTTTTTTAAACAATACAGTATTATATGTAGAACAATTAAATATACTACAACTATTACTCATATTACAAAATACTTCATGTGGTACAACAAAAATTAAAAAAAAATATATAGTTACAAATCAACGCAAGTATAAAATACTACTGTCCATGTCAGAGATATCAAATTTTAAAATGACAGTTGACATTGACAGGATGTAAACATTAAATCATCAATTTAATTAGCTACTGTGAGCATCTCAATAATATTTATTTAAAAGTACAAATAAATAAAAATATCATAAAATAAGGAAACTGCAGAATAGAGAAAATATATAAATAAAAAATAAGAATAAGAGTTACAGATATCGGGAAAAATAAGTGATAAAATTGTTTACAAATTGATGAAAAATAACATATTAAGTACGACACAAAGAAAACAAGTGTAAAAAAAAATAACAATGATAAAGGAACGAAATTAAGGCTTTTTCAAGATATTCCGCCGAGTAAGAGGCTTCCTGACGAGAGTACCACTGGCCACAGGACTTACTTTTGGAATCTCAGCGCTAGATAATTTTTCCACTGGGGAGACCGTTGATTCAGTATTAGGAATGAGTTTTAAACACTCCTCTAGCTCTGTGATAGTAAGAATTCGTTTGCGCTCGTTGTTTGGAAGCTTGACATAAACATTGCCATGGTATGTCCAAGTGTTTTTGACACCAAAAGATTTACGCGCTTTAGTGAAGATGGATTGGCGATGTTTAGTGAGAAACTCGCTTAACACCACTTGAGAAGATTTAAGTTTCTTCTTATTACCCCAAAGAGCACTTCTCAACTTAAGGTCATTGAAGCGCACTAGTATGGGACGGTTACGGTTAGCTGTTTTAATACCTAGCCGATGGCAGGACTGTATGGCTGAAGCACTGATGTCAGACACTCCCATCAAAATTTGAGCAGTGCCTAATATTTTAGAGACTAAATTTTCACCTTCAGTCTCCTCAATGCCACCAAAAAGAAGAGCATTTCTCCTGCTTGAGTTGTCCACTTCATCAATTTGAGTAGATAAATTGTTGATTAACAATTTGAGGAGATCTAATATGCTCCAGACAGAAGCCTTGAACTCCCTAAACTCAACGGCAAGTTTATCTACACTAACCTTGCTAGTTTCGTTAGAACCAGTGCTGTACAATTGCTTCTCAAAATCGGCCATTCTGTTCCCAAGGGCTACAGCAATGCTTTTGTGGACTTCTATAATATCTTCTACTCTAGCCATTTTATTTTCTTAGTTGTCACTGTTATTGTGAGTCTTGAAAATTTGAAGAGCCAGCAGGTGAGTGTTATATTATGCACTTAGAGACATCAAATACAAAAGACAATATATGTATATTAATGTTTTCACTGTTGTTGTTTTATTTATCACTCATATACATTGAATAATATGTTGTAAATATTTTTTTAAAATAAAATCAGAGAGAGTGAAATTAAAACAGTGTACACTTTTTCACACCTACCTTTCTTTCTTTAAATACTTTTCCTTTTATAATTTACACATCGGAGTAAAGAGATAATTATTTGTCAAAACCCTTTAAATTATCTCTTTCAGGAGGTATCTTTTAATACCCGAATTTAATTTAATTGAAATTAAATTTAATAACACTTCAGGTTAAAATTTTTAGCTTCGAAATCCCTTTTAAAATATTAAAAATTACTTTGTGAGTAAACTTTTATATGACCGACGAATTAAATGAACTTAAAATTGTATAAAATAAAAATTTAAAATTTAATACTTAAAATATATGTTCTAATAGTAATCTAGCATACAGTACTGTAGATGTTTGTTGAGAAACATTAGCTCTATTAATAGAATATTACTACTTGTTATTCTTATTTGTAGGATATTCTACATACAAATTGTAAACACACATAAATATACATAACATCCAAAGGGTATTTTGGAACTCGGAAGGCAATTAGCAGACGTTTTTGTGGAAACACAATATTGATAAGGAAGTGAACGCTATCGCACGACTCACGAGTGTTCAGAGAGCGGTCATTCTCCCTCTTACCAGAGCGAAATAGCGTATACGATGATAAGATCTGTCCTTTGCGCGGTGTAGCCGAACTTTTATGACTTATGCTTTTCACGATTTTACTTAAAACACTTTTCATTTTGTATCATAGAGACGTAGCATCTGCGCGACGCGACGGTTTGTGGGTTCGATTCCCACTCGAGGAAGGTGGATTTTTCTATTTTAATTTTCTTCGTTCTGGAAACTAGGCAAAGTGCGGCGTTCAGTTCCGCTACTCAGCACGCAATACCTCGAAAAACGGCGAAAAGTGGGGACAGAGAAAGCAGGGACTAAAGCAACGGAGTGTCTTAACACTAGTTTCATATGGTTCCTGCAGTTCCCTCTACCTACCCTGCCATGTGCGGGATAAAGCGTGAAGCTATGAAAAAAAGACATGACTATATGAGCTAGATTTATATTAAATAAACCAATATATTATAGTTTTTATCAATATATAATAATTTAGTTATTTTATCAATTTACTGCATCGTGCATTACCAATGGCGTTTCCAGGGACATTTTCAGGTGGAATTGTTTTTAGCACGAATCGGAAAATGAAAAGAATTAAGTTCCCCAAATAAGAGATGAACTTGTGATCATGTTGCTTCGAGTCAGACTATTTCACTATGCTACAATAACCTACGAGCCATTTTTATATAAAATGTTTATGATTTGTTGAAGATTTATCAAATAAATTGTATTTCAAAACCACTTTCGTGTATTTTTATTATTACCATATCATTTCTAACAGGCAAAATCAGGTAAAAGTAATCGGGCTTTGAAGCTATAATCAAAGTCACATCTTTGAGAAAAAGTGACCTTGACCTCGACCTTACCTGAGAAATTAAT